>JBBDHG010000309.1:710000-907500 GCA_037951165.1 Lophius americanus
GATTTGGGAACAATAAGTTTTGTGTTTCCAACACTAGGGGGAGCTTTAACTTCGTTCAAACTAGTTTTCCGGACCTAATTTCTGAGCCGTTGGTCTGATTTAGTCCAAATTTGGTGCATATGAATCGACTCGAGGAGATCTGTGTTTATATACATTGCGTTTTACTTTGATATTTTATATTTAACTCTCGAGAGGGCGTTTTTTTATTTTTATAAAAAATACTGTGCACATATCTTGACATTTCATTTGGGAAGTTCAATGAGGGGGATTGCTTGCACAACGCAGGGGATAGGGGTCATTTCGGGGATATACCCTTGGGTACAACTCATAGTTAGTAGATAGTAAATACAAGATCGGAGACGAGTGAAGAGTGAAAACCCAAAGAGTGTTCCACATCCAGTTCGTTCCAGGATTTCGTTTTCCTTGTTTTCATTGCCTCACTCTGACATCCAGCGGGCGTTTCGAGTGGAGCCACAGTAGAGGAGGTTGAGTTGGTGTCAGAATCTGATTAATGCGGCTACCCTTGTAGGTTTTCCATGTCCAACTGGGACGAGACCCCTTAAATTGTCTGGAGGGATAAACATCTGGCCTTGGATTGTTTCTGGATCCCCCTGGATGAGCTGGAAAGCGTTGCTGAAGAGGGGGAGTTTGGGATAGCAAGCTTGGCCTGCTGTCACCTTGACCCCCGGATAAATGGAAGGAAATGGAGGGATGGATTAAACATTCTCAGTACCTTTGTGGCGACCTTGGAACAGAAGTTGCAGGAGCTGGTTTTTCTCATTTATTGGGGAACTTTTTAGGAGGACTGCGTCCTTTCCTTCCCCAGCTTTGTGACATTTGCGATAGAGATGCTCAGTGAGATACGGGAACTCTTTTCCGTCTCAACCTCTTCCACAGTCCCATAAAGGAAGAAGATGTGGAGGAAGATGAATTATTTTCTGTCCAAAAAAAAGAAAGGAAAAAATATCCAAAATGATTCTGTGTTGGATTCTTCAGATTTCTATCATGCCGTTTTATCAAAGAGTAAATCCTCACTGCCACCAGGATGAAAATCTTCCTTTGGACTTTCAACATTTTTATTTTGCTTCGTATCAATCCCTGAAGAGGAAAGGACTAAAGATCCTTTCCCATTCTCAGCAGCTACAGGATCAAACTTCAGAGTGGAAAGCCCTCATGCTTGAGTGTTTTGGCTCAGCTTTCAGGGTTTGATTGGAATAATTAAAAATTCTCTTTTGCAGGCGCTCTGCAGAACGGAGCAGGTGTAATCGACAGGAGAAAACAAAAAAAAAAAAGCTGGTAAATATGAGCACGAGTGGGAACTCTCTACCTGACCGGAGTAGAGATATAGTACACCAAAAACGTTATCACTCAAACACTTAGACATTTAGTTTTATTAAGGGCAAAAATAACAAACGTCAGGCGCGGCTGACTATGCAAACAAACAAGAACCATTTCAAATCAGTCAGAATAATAAAAGACAGGGGAATAACTGAAAATAACTAAGTTTTCACGTTTTGTTAAATCTCTCTCCTGTGGAACATTCACACCTTCCTCCTTTGGCCGTTGGACTCAGATGGACTTTGGTCACTGTAAGAAAAAGTGTCAGTGTGGATCAAACTCGGTTGGGTTCACTTAAAGTGTGAATGCTATTTTTTTTGCTTGTTCCTCAACCCTTAAGGCCTTTATAAAGTAGTGAAATAACTTTTAAACCTATACAAAAAAGATCCTAGGAGCTTCAGAAAAACAGAATATCCAATTTTGGTTGGACAACAAAATCAAATATCTGTAAAATACATCATCCATCCATCCATCCATCCATCCATCCATCCATCCATCCATCCATCCATCCATCCATCCATCCATCCATACATCCATACATCCATCCATCCACTCTCTGTTGCCACATACAGTGGTTGGTGTTTGGATGCTGATGTTGAGTGGTGTAACTATTTTGGCTGATGTCTAGCCAATGACGTGTTTTGACACATCACAAGTTTCATTCATTCCTTCATATATTTGTTCTGTGTCAGCACTTTTCTTGTGCTGGATGGGTTGGAGCCTTCCCGATCCGTCAATGTGTTTTGGTAATAATCAAAGTAGAAAATGAAAATCAAACCTTTCATCCCTATTTGAACTCGAAAAATCAAAAATGCCTTGTTTTTCATTGTTGATTCTTGTATCTCAAAATGGGAAATCAAACTACCGCTTGTTTTTTCTTTTGGTTTTTCAACATTCGTTTCCTAAACTGAAAAACGAAATACAAAAAAAAAACATCCACGCAGCCTATCCCAGCTTACGTAGGGTGAGGGACGGGAAACGACCGACAACTATTCAGTCTCACACCCACGGACAATTTGGAGTTACCAGTTTACCTGAATGACAAGTTTTTGGACCCTGGGAAGAAGCCGGAGAAACTGGACAGAACCTACAAAAACCCCCGATGGGTTTGAAACCAGATACTTCTAGCCGTGAAGTAAATTTGTTAGTCACAACACTTATGTGCCATCCTACAGGTCTCTATGGTTTTCATTTTCAATTCTGAACTAAAACCTAATCTCTGTTTGATGTTCGGATGTGGGCAACCAATAATTGGCGACCCACTGCCATCCCTGCTGGATATCTACCACCGAGGCTGCATCTGCAGGGCCTCCAGCATTGGCACCAGAACCACCTGCCGGACAGCTTTTTCCCCCCAGGCTGTCGGACTTCTAAACTCCAAGCATCCATGTCCTGTCAACATCCGTCCAATCCTTCCCTTGTTTTCTTTAAGTCAAATATAAAGGGCGGGTGATGGACTAAAAAACATGTCCAATCATGGACGTGTGTAGTTTCCGGACCTTTGGTGCAACAATTCACTTTTCGATGTATCAAGGTCAGTTTTTTGAATCATTATTATTTTTATTTTGTCCATTTCGCTCTACTTTAGCCGTATTCATTGATCTGCACTGTTTTTTTCATATATTTTTGGTAGATGGGTGAGGAGATACACAAAAAGTGTACATCAAAAGTGACAAATCTGAAATGTTAGACCTAAATGTTAGACCCAAATCAAGATCCATGCATCAATTCCCACTGAAATACGAGAAAATATGTCAAACGTAAATCTTGCAATGTTAAAGAAAATAGAAAAATAAAGTCATGAATCTACTTCTTTATCTGGATCCGTAACAAAACCTGCACCGAAACATTTCAGGCTCTGTTCTCACCCGACATCCGTTGGTCCCACAAAGCTTTCATGGAGATCGCTTCAGGTAGATTTTCTCTAATCCTGCGGCCGAGTGAACAAATTACACTCCAGCGAAAACTCCGTCTGGAAAACCGTCCTCGCGCTGAAGGCGTTTTTCCTTCACCTCGTCCCATCTGTCAATGCCCCTCGCACGCTCTTCAGCTCTTCTTCATGCTTGGCCTGTTTAGACTGGCTTAAAGCAAAAAGAAATGTTTGCTGCTTCCTTGTTCATCTATCTGCTAGTTCTTTCGTCCACCTTTAAAAATCTCTTCAAGTTCCGCCTCCATAACTCCCGGCTCCAAAGACTTCTACCCTTCTCCATCACCTCTACTCCTCCGTTTCTGTTTCTAGATTGTCTCTTTTCTCCTGACTAACATAGGCCTAATGTAGGCAGATTGATGATTCCAAGACGCGTGTCATTGTTGTGGACGTGGAACATCAACTCAGGATCCCTGTTTTTCCGCCTCATCAACATTATGCACGATTTGCATTAACAAATGCTGTCACCTTATTCCTAACTTAATAAATTAGGTTTTTCCCAGCGCATTAGCATTATGCTGATCCTTTAACACCGGTGTGCTACGATATTATCAGACAATGGACTCAGATCACTGATCCCTGCAAGACAAAGACTCGGAACAAGGTCGTTATCAAAGTTATGAGGCAAAATTTATCGCTGGTAATTGATGTGGCTTTTTCAAGCCGTCTTTGTCGAGAACTCACAAGGGCTCAATCTATTACCGCCGGTCATTTGTGGGAACACATCAGCATATTAAGCGGTTGAAATTATAATTTCTAATCAACACTGATTAGCACCTGCATCTTGTGATACGTTCGGAAACCATGAGAGACGAGATGGAGCCACGATAGGAATAATAAAGAGACGGAAGAGGCGACGCTGACGTTGACCTCTCGCAATAAATTACCTCCAAAAAAAAAAGCTGCGTTTGTCACATTGGAGCTCAAACTGAAAGACTGAGAACTTCTGATGGAAACAAGGGACTATGAACGATGAAAAAAAAGGTTCGGGAAAAAAAAAGCTACTTTACTAAATGTAAAGTAGAACATGATGATTGTATAAGTGTCAAATGTTTAGTCACTTATTTTAAATCACGTTTACAGCAATACAATGTGAACTCATTCGTAAGTGAAATTTATATCTAAATTTGAATCTAAATGTTAAATCTAAATGTTGACTGTAAATCTAATGTTAAAATCTAAATATTGAGTATGAATCTAATGTTAAATCTAAACACTGAATATAATTCTAAATGTAAAAATGACATCTAAATGTTTCATGCTGAATCTAAATGTAAATAGCTTATCTAAATGATGAATCTAAATGTAAATGTTGAATCTAAATGTTGAATGCAAACTTTTAATGCAAAAAATTTACCAAAAATTTTACACCACTTCTTACGTGCTATTGTTTGGAGCTAAATACGGCAAAAATGTTGCTGTTACTTTTAGCATGTGCTACTTTACAATCGGCAACCCACATCCGCCAACGCTATTGGAACTGTGAAAGTGTCGGTGGTTAAGTGTCGGATCCCAGCCTAAAGTTTGGAATCCCCCTGATGACCTCTCTTCAAAGTCAAGTCCACATCCATATTTAACGAGTTGTATCATTTCTGGTGTTTGAAAACTTAAGCGGAAATCTTCCAAAATGGTCTTTCCCCTTTTGTTCCATTGTGTTTTATATCAGTACATCAACCCTGTCTCTCCTGTAACTCCTCACCAGAATATACCGCTCACTATATAAACTGTGCTAAGATTCAGATTTGCTTCTTCAGAAGTATGAAGGGCTGATATTTGTGACTTTTTTGTAAAGGGGCCTGGAATCCGGGTAAATGGATCTTACAAACAACCAAACTTTCAGAGTAAGAGCTCATGTTTGGCCTTAATTGTAGTGGATTTTTGTCCCCTCTTGTTTCCTTAATCTGCAGTCCCAGCACATCTCCTTTCCCCAGATATGAAAAGAAAGAGTGAGCTGATTTAACTTGACTTTCATGCGACAGCGGCGTCACAGATCGCAGCCCTCAGATGCTCTGTGGTTAAATGAGACAGGAAGCGAACATCAGAAGGCCACAGAGCGGGGCATCTGTCGTGCACAGCCATCCAGAACGACAACAAGCAGCAGCAGAAGTAAACACACTGCGAGCAAAGACAGCCGCAAAGGAGATAATAAAGGGAAGGAGCGGGCGAAAGAGAGGGAATAGAACGCGCTTGAAATGTCATTAAAGGCAAACACGAAGGCTTTCTTTGGCGCTCCATCCAGAAAACAAATGGACCCTCCGAGTTTGCACAGCTGAGGAGACTGTTTACGCAATCTACTTATGCGTGGCTAATGTAATAACTCAAAGCCCAACTGGCGCAACCATTTCTCACACGTGCCAGGTCTGCTGAGATTTAAAGCCTTTCTCATGACAAATGGCCGGCGCTTTAAAAATCCTGCAGAATCAATAACTCGCGAGACAGAAGCTAATTTTGTTGCTTTTTTTCATCTACATTAGCCGCCGAGTTCGCCATCTGCGTTTCATTAGGCTCTGTGAAATCACTTTGATTGCAGTGTGTAGGAGATGAAGGCGAGTTAAATCAACATGTGGTCATGTGATGGTGTAGAATAGAAAGCAGCTGTTTCCAGCCAGCCTCTTGTCCACAGAGGCGTGGACATTGATTGGATTTGCGTTGGGAGTGCATCGCTGAAACAAAGCGGGGAGCTGCCCGGGGCTTTGCCTCTGTGCTTTCTCGTATTAGCCAGGGATGAAAGTGCAGAAGCCAAATAAGCAAATTTCCTAGAACTTTCAGAAGAAGTTCTTCATTTATTTTCACAACGATTACAATGAGGCGTTTGAGGCTCCGCCTAACAAGGCGGATAGAAAATGTACAAAAATGAAAATCATGAAAGTAAATTGGGGCTAGCCTGTAGTTTCCAACATCAAGGTTATATGCCGGAAAAGTTCCCAATCCCTGCATTGCACAAGGAATTCCCCTGATTGAACATTTTAAATCAAATATGAAGTTATTTCCACTGTATTTTCCTTAAAGAGCTCCCCCTAGGGAGTAAAATATGAAACTTTAGGGCAAAATATAATTGAATAAAAGATAGATCTCCTGGAGTCGATTTGCATGCACACAATTTTGAATAAATCGAGTCAATGGTGAAGAAGGTGTATCTGAAAAACGGTGATTTTTGCAGAAAAAAAATATGAACCATTCCAATAAAAACAGAATGTATTAAAGATAGTTCCGCTTGAGTCGATTCATATGAACCAAATTCAAAGTTCGGACCAATAACTGAAAAATTAGCGCTCAAAATCTTTGGATATAAAACCCCCCTAGTGTCAAAAATCTATATTCCAGTTTGTATTTTGCCTGTATGCTGCCAGTAATGCAGAACTGACAGGCTTTCTGCCACTAGTAAGGCTCCGCCCACAAAATACGGATACCGTTTACCAACAATAATCTATAGGTCTCCGACCTCGTGTAACAGTGGCTCTGGAACCCCGTAGCCCTGCACTGCCACCTACAGGACTCCCTGGGTTACAAAATTTGTTTGTTGGCCTTAAGAAACCCTTCATCAGCAAAAAAATAGTGATGCAACTCTGAGCCAGATCTTCTTGACGTTGAAAGGCGTCTCTGTAGGAGTAGTAATAGTGATTGGGTAGAGACCTTTATTAATATGGAAATAATCTGCTTACGTTGGATCACAGGGAATCCTGGTAAAAAAAAAGAAAAAAAAGAAGCATTTAATCACTCTCTGGAGGAGCAGCGGGTAGAAGAACGTTCAAGATTAAATTTGCCTGGCAGAGCTTGTTAGCTGCTCTGTGCCCTTTACTCACCTCAGGAGTTCCCACAAGAGTTTTCAGGCAGAGTGACACTTCCCTGCTATCACGGCTTCCATCAATTCTCACCTCTGCTCTCCTCACCGTCCTCCCCCACATGAACAGTCTGTCTGTCTGCTTGAAAGCTCCGTCCTTTTTCTTCTAAACCTGTTGTGATGGAGCACTTCATCATCCCACTCTCACTTAGGGAGGGCGAGAGAAAGAGATAGACGGGGACCAATT
The DNA here is from genome assembly GCA_037951165.1 of Lophius americanus. Taxonomy (NCBI): domain Eukaryota; kingdom Metazoa; phylum Chordata; class Actinopteri; order Lophiiformes; family Lophiidae; genus Lophius; species Lophius americanus. The sequence continues at coordinate 717,294 of JBBDHG010000309.1, forward strand.
AGCATCTCTGTGGAAGACTTAAGCCCCAGAGAGTCTCGGGTCGTCACAGGGTTTTTTCATTATGCAGAAGACTGTTCATAAAACTTGCTTCAACTCAGTTCAAGAAAAAGTTCCTCAAAGGCAAATCCCAAAAGTGTTACTTTCTCAGGAGGAAAACTTTACCTGTCAATCAGTGCCTGTGCAGCAAAATCACTCGCTGGCTTGAAATTTGAGGAAGTTTCTCTTCCATATTAACACATAAAGACTTAATTATAGTATCTCTCTGCTGAATTCAATTATAATTGTTGCAACCTCAGGGGGCGATCAGACGGAAACGCCATCGCCAGGGACAAATTGCAAGCAAAAAAAACAACATTGTTTTCCAGAGTGCGAGACTGGAGTGCGCTGCTTTATTAGGTCGTGCATGGGATTTTTCTGGCGGTTTTTAGATACGCGGGCCTTTATCACACAGATATTAATCCCTGCAGAACGCAAACCATTCAGAAACAGCCTTGAAAAGAAAGACAGCAGCGGCGTGTTTGCACTAGTTGGGCAGGGCTATGTATGCAACAGGACAATGAAATGCGGTTATTAGAAAAAAAACACAATATAAAAATCCCTGAGTGTGGTGCAAGAGCGTGGAAAATAGGTTTTACTCAATGTAATATTAAAACTAATTCAATAGAATATATTTGTGAATATTATTGTCATCCGCAATATTGATAAGCTTTTATTTATATATCACCGGTCCTTCACTCAGTATTCGTCGTATGGGCCGTCATTATTACCTTCAGTGGTAAGACGTCTGACATCCAATCCTGTTTTAGGGACATTTTTGAACCCATCTGCTTGCTTGATCCTGACCAAGTTCTCCTGTGCTTCAAATCCATCCACTGACTGCCCTGGTTCCATGAGTGAGTTGGTTAACGCAGACTGAATATACTACCAACAAGTTCATTTTTTTTTACATTTGTTTACATATTTTGGCTTGATTACCTAAATTACAATATTAATTGAATTAAATCTTTGTTTCACCGCGTTCTGACCGTGTTCAGACTCAGTTCTGTGCGCTGAGTATCTGCTTTCAGGTTCAATTATCGATAAAAGGTAACAGTGGAAAGAGAGAGCCCAGAAACTCAAGGTAGGAAGTCGATTTAGAGTCCATTTACACAAAAATACTTGAAAGCTATGAAATGGAAACGTTCGCCATTAAGACATCCGGATGTGAGCCAAACAAATAAAACCTTTAGAAAATGTCACCCATTCCCGATTTCAAGGCTGTTATCATATCTGCCGCCATCTCAGAGGTGCATCTACTTCAACATCCCATTATGCCTCCTTATAAGGAAGGTGCACCAAACCCGTTTTGGAAAGGCTGTGTTCAAGAAGTTAAAGAATAAGATTGTGGACAAGGAGTTTGATAGAAAGAGGAGGAGAGAAAGACAACAGGCGAAACGAGTGGGAAAGGAAACAACGACAATAAGTGTGAAGAAAGAGAGACGACCTTTTAAAATAATTGCATATGCAGCCAGGCTGTTTTTCTGGGTTTGAGCAAATGTCATAGAGGTGTTTTTTTTTAAGAAAAGCTCCCCCTAGTGAGTAAAATATAACTATTAGAGTAAAACACAAAACATAAAAGATAGAACTCCTTGAGTTCGTTCACTTGGACCGAATTTGGACAAAATCGGAACGTGACCAATCGGACGTGTAGAACCCCTTCCTTAAACGCTTCCCTTGTTACGTTTGAGTTCAGAGTACAGGATTAAAAGATAATATGCTCAAATGTAAAGTTTAAAGCAAAGCTTGTTTCAAGAAACAATAACAAGGTAGCAAATAAATATATAAAGTAGCGGAAAAAAAAGATCAGTTGATGCAAAGTAATAAATAAAGCTCTACAATTTCAAAATACAACACAGGAGATAACATGAGCCGGAACGATATGACAAAGACAGGGAAGAAGACACAGACTTAAATACACTGAGGAACGAGGACGAGTGGGGAGCAGGTCAGGGCTGCAGACAGCATTCAACTATCAAGGTGGACACAGTAGGAAACAGTCCGATCTCCAATGGCATTTTGTAAATATGACGATTTAAAAGTCGTGTTGCACTTTCAGCTTAGTGGGTAAATAGTTCCAAAGTTTGGCCCCCCATAACAGAGAAACTAGGTTTTGTGCATCTGAAGACCTGGGATGACTGACGTTTATGTGTCCAGTGATGGATTGGATTTCATAAACTGCAAACAAATATGTGTGTTAATGTATAAAAACAATAAGCTGATCCTGACACCTCAGTTTATCCTACGTTACAGGACGCCCCGTGTGCCTCCCCTTCCTGCACAGCACATCATGTTTTTCCTGCAGTTTTTGAAACTTAAATAAGAGTTCAGATGGACCGGAAGAATGTTCAAAGGGATTCAGTTTTTCCGTGCGAGGTGCACGAGTTGCACAGCTTTTTTTTTTCTTCTTGGGTTTATGTATATTTGATTGACCGGTCTCACATGCAGCCTCCCTCACAGGCGCTCCAAATTGAGTTAGTCCGGTTCTGATTTTCCAAAACTAAGCTTTCTGAGGCGCCTGAAGAGATGAATCTCTGTGATCTGGGCTCTGGTAGCCCATAACTAAGAGATAACCAACCAACAATCCAATATTTTTTATTTTTTTCCCCCTGTTTCTGTTGGAAATTATTCTAAGGTAATATTATCAGGCATATGATTAAAAGACATAGATAATGGATAAATAACACAACATCTACTTAGAGTGGATAATATGTATATATAGTTTATATCGAGGACACTCACACTGGCAGATCTGAGTTGGTATTAATAATTTATAGTGATGTTTATAGAGTTTATATTGATGTTTATAGTGTTTAGAATGATGTTTATAGAGTTTATATTGATGTTTATAGTGTTTAGAATGATGTTTATAGAGTTTATATTGATGTTTATAGTGTTTATATTGATGTTTAGAATGTTTAGAATGATGTTTATAGAGTTTATATTGATGTTTATAGTGTTTATAGTGATGTTTATAGAGTTTATATTGACGTTTATAGTGTTTAGAGTGATGTTTATAGAGTTTATATTGATGTTTATAGTGTTTAGAGTGATGTTTATAGAGTTTATATTGATGTTTATAGTGTTTAGAGTGATGTTTATAGAGTTTATATTGATGTTTATAGTGTTTAGAATGATGTTTATAGAGTTTATATTGATGTTTATAATGTTTAGAGTGATGTTTATAGAGTTTATATTGATGTTTATAATGTTTAGAGTGATGTTTATGGAGTTTATATTGATGTTTATAGTGTTTAGAGTGATATTTATAGAGTTTATATTGATGTTTATAATGTTTAGAGTGATGTTTATAGAATTTATATTGATGTTTATAGTGTTTAGAGTGATGTTTATAGTGTTTAGAATGATGTTTATAGAGTTTATATTGATGTTTATAGTGTTTATATTGATGTTTATAATGTTTAGAATGATGTTTATAGAGTTTATATTGATGTTTATAGTGTTTATAGTGATGTTTATAGAGTTTATATTGATGTTTATAGTGTTTATATTGATGTTTATAATGTTTAGAGTGATGTTTATAGAGTTTATATTGATGTTTATAGTGTTTATAGTGATGTTTATAGAGTTTATATTGACGTTTATAGTGTTTAGAGTGATGTTTATAGAGTTTATATTGATGTTTATAGTGTTTATAGTGATGTTTATAGAGTTTATATTGACGTTTATAGTGTTTAGAGTGATGTTTATAGAGTTTATATTGATGTTTATAGTGTTTAGAGTGATGTTTATGGAGTTTATATTGATGTTTATAGTGTTTAGAGTGATGTTTATAGAGTTTATATTGATGTTTATAGTGTTTAGAGTGATATTTATAGAGTTTATATTGATGTTTATAATGTTTAGAGTGATGTTTATAGAGTTTATATTGATGTTTATAGTGTTTAGAGTGATATTTATAGAGTTTATATTGATGTTTATAATGTTTAGAGTGATGTTTATAGAGTTTATATTGATGTTTATAGTGTTTATAGTGATGTTTATGGGGTTTATATTGATGTTTATAGTGTTTATAGTGATGTGTATAGGGTTTATATTGATGTTTATAATAATAATAATAATAATACATTTAATTTATAAGAGTTTATAGTGGTGATCATAATGTTTTACCTGTTGACGCTGCCATGAAAAAGACACATATGAGCAAAAAACTCAGACCAGGCCCACATTTTTCTTGCAGAGCGAATTTAGCCACACAACAAAGAGTTCTGGGTCCCCCTCCGAGTCGGATGTCCCTGGAAAACCTCCAAGGGAAGGTGTCCTGATCTGCCGCTTGTACCCTTGACCTTGTTCTTTCAGTCACTGCCCAGATCTCATAAAAATTCATAATTCAGATCCACAGTTGAGCTTTGGAACACAGATGGACTTAAATACTGGATCTATTTTCTTTTTTAACATACTACCTACTACTTTTGTGTGAGATACATTGCGGGGATTGAACCGTCAACCCCTCCACCTCCACAGCTATCATGGTAATATTGTATTGTGGGGTCACTGGTAAAACTCCTGTCGTATGGCGGTCCACATAATCAAATTCCTGCATTCATTTTAATACGTTTGTGTCATTATTGAACCAGTGCAGATTTGGAGTCGAAAGGAGACATTCATAAATATAGGATTTTAAACATGCAGACGAGCCCTTTATCGTGAAAAAAGTTTTTTTCTGATGATGGTCAGAATTAGCAGAGCTGTCAGACCCTGAGGCGCCTCAACGCAGAAAGCTGACATATTGCATCTTTAACAAAATCTGACATCGGGCAGAAAAATAGCTCCACACCTGCTGCCAACGCGGCCTTTGAAAGCATTTCATTATCCTATGATTTCCTGTTTGAAAGACAAATGCTGAATAAAACAGCATCACAGCTAAAAATGGCACATGACTGACACACGTGTGCAAACGGGAACCCAAATATCAGAATGAAATATTTTCTGCTCCAGCTGAGCACGGCTCTCTTTTTTTTTTTCTTTTTTTTTTTTTTTTCACTTTTAGAAATCTTCCTTTCAGTTTTTGGCTCTTTTTTCCAACTTCCTGTCTCGGTTTTGTTCCACAGAATGATGTGGAAAATCTTTGTCTCTGCCCTCCCCTCCTCATCTGTTCCCGCCACTCCATCCTCCACCCACTCTGTATGGTTTGAACCAGTTTTCTTTAAATATTTAAATTATTTTTAAATTTTAAATATTTTTTAAATGTCTAATTTTTCTAAGATTTGTATAAATTTTTCATTTTTTTAAAATAAAATAAAATTGTAATAATAAATTAAATTAATAAAAGATCATTAAAATCTTTCACTTTTTAAGGATAATGAAAGTATTTTATTTAGTCTAATCTGTCTAATCTGTTATCCAGTAAAACCTCATGATGAACACATTAATCATCTAAAACAAACGATTAACTTCGATTTTCAGGATTTTTGGCAATTGAATCATAACGTTTTTCAGAAGCTGACTCTTACCTGGAACAATAATTAGAAATGAAATGTCTATGTCGGCTCAGTGCATTTCAAATAAACGTGTTCGACATAAAAAATATAAAATCAAATAAAAATGTACAAAATGTGAAAAAAAAAAAACTTAACATCATGGAGGATTAAACATTAAAACCAATTTAAAAGATAATGCCAACAGGCTTACAAAAGTTTTGTCCATATTCTTATTTTATTCAAAACATATATTTTCCAAAATGTAAATTTGTTTTTTTTTCTTAAAAACATTCCGGCACTTTTATCCCTTCTCCATCGAGCTGGTTCCAGGACTACTTTGGAACCCGAGCCTAACTTAGCACCGGTTCTTTACTGTTCGACGGCCTAAGCACCAGCACCTGGCTCTCAAAACTGGTGCCAGACGAGCACCAAGTCTTTGCTGGCCTATTTAGTTACACGGTGACGTAATCGCGTGGCTCTGACTTGGCTCTTTGCCAATGGAATGGCAAACAGGTTCTTAGGAGTTGAACAAGTTGAACCAACTGAGCACTGGCACTAGCACCACCACTGAACCAGCAGCAGGTTATTTCTGGTGGAAAAGGGGTTTGAGTTCTCTCTAGGACCGTGATCCCCGTCTTCCTTAAGTAACAAAGGAGACATGTTGAGGAGAGCGTCTTCCTTTGAGTTCCCATGAGCGCACACACAGGACGTCACATGGGCTCCACTGAAGCAGCTGCCTTTCCTCGGAGCGCCGAACGGAGCTAATGGGTCCCAGCAGCATCTTCTGTCTCTTCAAAGCCACTCCGTTTAGAACGTCTTACAACGAGCCGCCGTGGATCATCCGCTTTACATCTGCTGCCCGGGAAGAACTCTGCAGAGCTGTAAAGTCAGCAAAAAACAATCAGCTGGATCTCGGTCGGCTCGGACAGAGGGGGTTTACGGACCCTCGTCTCTTCTTCAGGCAACAAACATCCTCAGAGATTCATCTCACAGCTTTTCATCCCCCTGCTGAATTATTAAACTCCATATATCGGTGCGGTCACTTCTACAGGGAAAATTCAGTATATGTATTACTCTGTATATTCTGTATATCGTATTCTGTATATATGAAAATTCTGTATATAATATTATTATATTCATTCTGCATTAATACCCTCAAAAATAAATTCTCTAAGCCTTATTGTATAAGATTAAGATTTAATAACATGTAAAATTGCCATGAGTTTAGATTACCTAATGTTAACTTAAATAATCTAATAAACTTTATGGGATTCATATTTGCAAAAGAAAGAGAAATAACTAAGAAACAATTAAAAGCGAGTAAAAGCAATTATTGTAATAAACTATGTGTTATAAATACTTAATAAGCAGTTTTATGTATTCATAAACTTAAACACTTAAAAACACTTAAAACTTTTCATGTTTTAAAGTTTTGATGAAAATAGTTGAGTTGTAGTATAGAAGATAGATTCATCCATTGCGCAGGTGGTAGTCGCTCTTTGTGGCATGAACACCTGAGCGCACACAGAGGACCACCGGGCGGATGATCAGCCACGAAGGACCACCAGGTAGCTGGTCAGCCAAAGAGGACCACCAGGTAGCTGGGCAGCCACATGGAGACCATCAGGCAGCTGGTCAGCGCTGGATCTGGTCTGACGATGGCCATAGGGTCAAGGCAAGATTGATTGAAGATGGGGTGCAGCTTGCAGTGGGGTCTCTATCCACGGGGTACCACAACGGCGCACTGGGGAATGGAGAGGGATGGGAGCGCATAGCTGTGGTCATTCTTGTCCAATACGTCCTGCTCGAACCCCTGATGTTTGGAGATGTTGTGAAATACTTCGGTCTTGGTCTGCTTTTTTTGTTCTGTACAATAATGCTCCTCAAGTGCGGTCCAAACAACGGAACCGTTTTTTCATAATGCCATCTGTGTCTTTGCGCCACGCCGTTGCGATTAGCGCCTTCCTTTGAAACGCATTAAATACAAACGCAATCATGAACACCGCAATTTCTCTCAGGCTCGATAAATCAAATTGCGTGAGCTAAATTATCCTGACATATTTCCATGAACAGCCGGGTGTCGGGGGATACGCTGACCGTCGTTTAGGTCTTTAGGTCAACAAATCAACTCCCATCATCCCACAATCCTTCTTAGTAGAGGCTAATCTCCAAGACCAGACGTGAAAAAGAATTTAAAAAAATCCTTCCAAACCTGCTTCCATGCATGAGGAAGAAGAGCTCCCTTCTGCGGGACTCTCCGTCACGGTGAAGCCCCCCACCCCCCCCACCCGCCTGACACCAACTCAATTCCGCCTACATGTATGCAGACGTGAATGCGGCCGGGAAGCTCACGCTCCGCCCTCTCCACCTCATTCTTCGGTTAACAGATTGATATGTAAACGCTGTGAACGGCGGCGGCTTACACTGAGGACGCTCTCTAATCCCACTCTTCCTCCTCTGTTGATTGTATTTTCCTCTCAGTGAACATTCATCGCTGAACCCGGTGCCCCCTCCCCTCCCACTCTGCCACCAAGCCTTTGCTGTAGAACATGATGCATGGTGGATGAGCTCCAGTGCCCTCTATTTTCTCGTTTCCATATTCCCCCCCCCCCCTCCATCTGTTAGTCAGATGAAAAATTGTAGAAACTCACTCCTCCCATAACCCAAAATAGACCTGGCCTACTAAAATGGCCCCTTCCTCACCTTCCCATCGGAACTGGGCCAAGAATATCTCTTTGTAAAACGATCTTCCATAATTAACTCATTTGAGCATATTTAACATTCTGTGGTGATGTCATGCTGTACAGGTAGCAGTGTTGGGGGGGTGTGTGTTCTGTGTTAATATGGTTCTCTCACGCTGCTGTTATGTTCACCCTCCACCTCCTCCCAAACACAGTCTCTGCAGAGCCATCCGCCACCACCACCACCACATCCAGTGTCTGAACTCCAATGGGAGAGGGGGGCGGGGTGTATCAGCTCCAACTCAGATTAAAAAAAAGAAAAAAAATAGGAATTTAAATTGCTAATTTTTTACTTAATTGACCAAAATATGATAAAAAAATAATCAATTAATAACATAAGAATTTATTTCAAAATGGCAAAAACATTTGTTTGAATAATCATAACTCAATAAAAAAATAAATAAATTGAATTGATACATTTTAATAAATAAATCAAAAGATAACTAAAGAATCAATTATAAATAATACCATAAATGAACAGATTACAAAATATTGTAAAAATTATTATTGAAGAAGTGAACAACGATAAAATAATAGCGAATTCAAGACTGTACTAAAACAAACATATATATATATATATATATATATATATATATATATATTTCTACATACATAACTTTGTTGGATATAATAATAATAATAATAATAATAATAGACCGACTCAAGGAGAACTATCTTATATATATCTCATTTAATTTACTCAAAAACTTTTTTGGACATAACTTTTAGTTTGAATAGTTCAATCAGTTGGATTGCAATACATTTAACACGTTGAGATTGGCGATTGCTCCCCTGTCCAGCTCCTTACAGCTCTAGATGTGACGTGTATTTACTCAGGAGTGGGTTACACCGACAGCAAATCAAAGTTTTTCAAGTTGACTTTTCATTTCTACGTCAGACCAAATCAAGATTGAATACCTCCTTTCTTCCTCTCTACTTCTGGTAATTGGTCCGAATCATCCATAAAAGGTGCTTTCATGGTGTAAAGGAAACAAATCAAGGTTCAGATTGATTGATTCGTCAGGTTATAGTCTAGGTATTTGATCTAGACATTGGAGATTTCAAACCTCCAATTTTAGGTTGGGTCAAACTCTGATTTTAGAACGCTTCCACCAATGGAGGTGGAAAAACAACCAAAAACTTCTTCTTCCGAAGCTTCTAATACCATTAACATCATCAAAAAAAAAAGGTGATTTTTTTTTTTCACTTGTATTGCTTGAAAAATATCCATTAATAAGAGCCTGGGCTCCTTGCCCAAGTTTTCATGGAGTGACAAATATGTTTTTTTATATGTTAGATGTACAAAGTGCTTAAAACATGAACATAAGACCTTGAAGACCTGCACCTGAGTGGCCACATCATCGCATAAGTGATTTCAATAATGGCAGAAATTGCGAAACCATCAGAGAAATGCTTCAGTGATGAAGACCGCCGGAGTTGGCTCATACTGGTGGGTTGATGTGGATCCATCAGTCACCAGCGGAAATGCGGAGAAGGAATGCTCAGAAGGAGCTAAATGAAGCTTTTACATGAAAATCGCAGCCACTTAAATGCTGCATTCTGGCGATTCCGAAACGATTGTCCAGTCCATTATGGCGATGACCAACAAGTACGCCCGCCCACTCGTACATCTCTCCATGATGGCCCAATTAAAGTAATGCTTTCCAGACTAATGTGCAGCCTTTGCAAAATGAGATCATATAAAACAGGAATAATGTTTTTCCTTGTCTCGGAAAAAACAAATCGCCTGCTTGGCTCTAGACCGCCGCTACTCAGCCAAGTACTTGTTGACTGCCAGCGAATCGGCAGCTGAGGCCACCATAAATTAAAAAAAAAAACTAAAACCAGCTGGATAGTAAAAAGAATTAATGAATAATACATTTTAAGGCAGATGCAGCGTTTGGTCTGAAGTCTGATGCTTTTACTGGAAGTCTGCAGAACTTTTCTAGCTTCACCCTCAGCAGGGATTAGGAAAGCCAGCGATTAGCATGAACGTTTTAAAAAAAAATTTGGCCAATTTGTGCTAGAGTGGCTCTTCTCCGGGTTCAAAGAACACTGGATGTCCTTCACACCCCATGTGCACCACTGAACCTTGGGAGCCTTCTTTCCTTCGTTGTCCTTCCTGACACCACCGTTTTGGGAATTTCTGTAATTAAGTAAGGATGATCATTTTAGTTTATTGTATATTAGCATTAGCGAAAACTTCTCGGCTCCATACAGACGTTTGGAGGTGAGATCCAGGAGGTCAGAGTTCAACAATGTATTCATATCCATAAAAACAGACACTAGCAAACCTCAGCTCTTCTTTTGATAAGTTCGAATAAGCTGTAAAATTGGTCATTCCAGTAGATTAATTACCACTGTGCCCTTTACACTGTAAAAATAAAAACTTTATCTCAATTATATATATATATATATGAAAAAAAAAACATCATTTTAAAAATAAGTCAAAACATAAAAGTTTTATTCTGTTTAAAAGTCCCTCCAGCGAGTTCAGGGTCTACTCTGGGGTCTCCTCCTCATTGGACGTAATACAAGCAAGATTATAGTTTCAGATCATATAGACATTTTTTTTCTATATTTCGGCCCAATGCTTTAATTTAAGTGTCTATAGCATGCTATAATATACGCTATGCTACATAGTTCGGATGAATAGTTTTGACTTAATTTACAGGAAGATAAAACCAAGGGTTGGTAAATTAAAATACATGAATACATATATTCTCAGGAAAGGATCCCATTTGTTTGTAATTGTTAATATGAGCTCACTTTCCTTCTGGAAAAATAAAGAGAAATCGCGCCGCACTCAAAAAAAGTCTCTGGTTGTAATACAAGACATTGGGGGACGAGCTCAAGGGTAAGCTTGTAAACTAAATGCAGATTAGAATATAGAATACAAATCCTTAGAGGAGCTCAATGCTGGAATAAAGAAAGGGAAAAAATGGAGACGAGGAACTTCACTTCATGAATTTCAACAGGAACCGGAGTCTAGCGGAGAGTAATTATGTCCGAGACCTCTTTTTATTGTAATTGCAAACTGCAAAAGACAAATAAGCCTGGACCCGCTGTTGAAAGTCGTTAAACATCCAGGTTGTAATTTAAATGAAAATGTGCTCTGAAAATACTTCTGCCGGATAAATCACTGGGATTGGAACGGACGGAGGAGAAACTGTCGTTCCCATCGACTCTACATCAACCGTAAAATAGGAAGATAACTTCCACATGCATCATTCATGTTCCTCGCTCGATGCACGGCTCATATAGGAGATACATAAGTGGCAAAACCAAATACAAAGCTTGTATGGTTGACTGCTCATCATTTTTACAGGACAGCCAATGTATAGGAAATGCCGCAGAGACCTGCGGGGAGCGTAAGATATGTGACGACAGCAGCGAGCGTTATCCATGGCAACCGCCGCGTTCATCATCCCATCGACTGGGCGCTAATGGTCGATCCATAGTCGTTTGAGTCCTCTGGGACATTGCTGGGTGAAAGCAGGAGAGAAGAATGGCTGCGGATCAGAAAGAAGAAACTGAAAGGGAAAAAAAAAAAATAAAAAAAAATGGAGCTACAATGGGATTCTGTCGAGGATTTTGTATCTGGCAATGCTAAAGAAAGGAGGGTGGGCTGAGGGGGGGGTCCTGGATCTGCCCCTTTATCCAGAATTCTATTGGTCCATCCATCCATCAGGTTTCACTGAACCGACCCAATGGACACAGGAGGAACTAGAACGCACTCTGTAAAGCTAGTACTTCTGCCAATACTCGGCAGTCCCAGGGGCCAGACCACCCAGGGCCGCACATAGCCAAATTGGAGCCCTGAGCCCCCCTCCCCCCCTCAGGATGTACATATATGTACGGAATTTAACAGAATGATAAAATATGTCTAACATAAATGAAATTAATAAATAGAAGGATCTGGGTCAAAATATAGATGTTTTGATTTCAACCTGAAATCAAAATAAATCAATGAATAGATGGTATTATAATAATAATAATAATAATAATAATAATAATAATAGTAATAATAATAATAAGAAGAAGAAGTTGAAGAAGAAGAACAATAATGGCAGTCAGTCCTTAAACATGAGTAACCTACTTGAAATTATGTCACCTCAACCTCAAATTATTATATTATGGTCACAAACAGCAATTAAATACCATGAGCAGAAATACTAAATTTAACCAATAAAATATATGAATACAAAAACATATAGAATACAGTTGTTTTTGTTTTGTTCACTTCTAATAATTATTAAACATAATAATTATTAACATTTGCATTTTATTTTAATATACAACAACAAAAAAAAGTGTTACTATCCTAACAATAATTAATGTTATATATAATCAACATTATCACCCAAAAGTCTAACAATAAAAAAATAATATCCATAATAATATTGTTTAAGTGTACATCTCTGTAAACAATTCTCTGAACATGTAATGTGTTCAACAACCTCTGGCTGTTATGATTCAAACCTATCAACTGATATTAAAATAAAAAAAGATCCAATCATAACGAAAATAAATTGATATTTGACCATAAAAATTCCAACTTCTCTGACGACCAGCTGGTCAGTTTGATGAGAAACAGCAAAGAATGACAATAAAGGCTGTCTCTGGAAAAATCAGCTTCATTGAATGTCCAGTGTGAGCTTTTACAGAAAATTAATGAACGAACGATTGTCCAGAACAAGTTGAGGCAAAGACTCTCCTCGTCCTCTCTCTCTCTTGCTCTCTCTCTCTCTGTCTCTCTCTCCGGTGCTGAGATGGAACCCGAGGCAAATGATGTAAATAATTTGACTTTTAGACTTTTATTTAAACATACCTGCAGGTGAAACTCTGCAACGCACGCTTTATCTTTCTCTCTCTCTCATGCGCTCCATCTTGCCCTCTTCCTCCCCCCTGCTCTCTCTATCGGAACAGACGAGTGGCTCGCTTACGTGTCTTGAGTGCGCGCTGTGTGGCCCCCCCGGTAAAAAATATTCATATTTTATATTCATCAAATTTGGCCACGCATTGCTCCTGGCAGATGGAGTACGCCAGAAAGAAACAAGCTAGCATCAGTTAGCAGCTAACTCAAAGAAAATCAACTGAAAATGTCTCCAAATTGAAGAGTGAGTGTGACATCCAGGAGCAGCAGGATCAGAGGAGATCAGCCACTCCTGTTTGTCTTTGTTCCACATTGGTTATGCAGAACCTGCTGCTAAGACTCAGATCTAATATAAGACATCACAACGGACGCTGGCACCGCTGCGTGCAAAGCGTGGCGCCTCTTTGGCTCACATAACCCCAGGTAGATAATCAAATTGGCACACCAGTGAAGAACTATCATGAGTTTGTTTTGTTCAGTGTAATCAAAGAAAAAAAGGTGTTCCAAGAGACGGGTGGGGGCTTTGGCACGACCTCTATGTGTAAGGTTTACAAACCCCATAATTATATCTGATCTTTCCATCATTTGACACGGCGCTTCATGATTTATGGATTCTTTTCTGACTAATTGGAGAAAATATTTTGTAATGCTGATGAAAGTTTTGCAAAATTCCTGGGTCTGCTTCCGCCTGTGGATCCATCCGACTGGTTTCCCCAGCGTTGGTATGATCTCCGTTAACCGTGCAGTGATGCAGCGTTTGTGTTTTCAAGAGCTGATGTCGATTCAAACATTGCTGAAACGGATTTTCAGGCTAGCTGCACTGAAACTGGCAGCACGTATTGAGTTGGGGGGCTTCTTTGCTTCAGCTGCTTTTTCAGCTGCATTGCTTCAGCTGCTTTGCTTTTGCGCAGATGCTAGAGTCTGCAGACTCTAGCATCTGCGCAGTTCGGTAATATGGACCAAATCGAATCCGTCCAGTCAGATTAATATATTTTAAAAAAAATGTTATTGCAATGATTCTTTCACTTTACACAAATCAACATTTACACACACAGATACTATTCGATATTTTTTAAATTTGCTTTTGCCACTGATACAAAAATACATTTTTGTCAATGACTTTTCAAAATTATACAAAATAGAAGTGAGAATTTAAATATAAAAGAAACTGAAAAGAACGGAAAAAAATAGACAAAAAGAACAAAAAACCTTAAATAAATACATTTAAATGAAGAGGAAAAAAAAGAATATAGAAAATAGAAAATTTAAGTGACAGATTTAAAGTGACAGCTTCGTGGTGAGGGTCAGAGGTCAAGTGGAGAGGTCAGGATTTTAAGTACCTTATTTAATCTATTCATTTTTATCATGGTGTTGTTGTTGTTTACCTACTTTATTTCACAGACTGTAACAGGTGTATTCATGGATTTACACTGTCATCAGCAGAAGTACCAAAATAAAAGTTTGATGAAGGAAGAAAACCTTTGAGCTAAATTTTTAGTTTTGTACCAAACGTTAAGATTCGACATTAAGATTTATATTTAGAAATAATATTTATATTTAACATATTCCTTTTGATTTAATATTAACATCTAACATTTACATTTAGATTAATATTTAGATATAATATTTAAATTTAACATAATCATTTAGATGCAATATTTAGATTTTAGACGTAACATTTCAAAAAAATATTGAATATTTGGACATTTTATTTAACACATATTTCCTAGGAAGGCAAATATGACTAAGTTCATGAATTTCGTTGTAAATGTGATAAAATAATGTTGACGTTGCTTTTAAAACGTCGTTTTTTGATTTTAAAATCAACATGTGCGACTTTACAAACGACGCCCCTTAAGAACACGACATCAGAACCTCAGAACATCTCTGGATGGATTCCTAAAAATCACAAACACCCACTTCCTTTTTTGCTCCATATTCGCGGCTAGACACCAGCAGATAACGGCGTTAGATTAATCTCTTACAGTTTGAGCAATATGTACCCAGATGAGCAGGATTTATTCTGATGATTTCTGGTGGCTGCTTTTTCCCCGTTCCACCTGCTAGTTTTAAAAAATTCCACAATCGCCTCCATAAATCTTCTCAGGAGGGGAAGACTATTATTTGTAGCCTCAGTATCGACTCATAATTCTACTTCCACAATGCAGTTCGTCTGATGCAACTCCGACCCAATCCCCGTCTGTCGGCTTCTACCTCTCCTCTCGCACTGAATCCTGCCCTCGGCGGCTGAAGGCTGTGGAGTGTCTCTGCTGTTAGAGCCCTTCCGGCTCGCCGTAATCAGTCATTTAGTCTCTAATCTCTGCGTCCAGGAGCAACCTTGGTCTGGCTGCATGTGGCAGAGGACTGAGGGGTGGCAGCTGGCCCTTTTTCAGAGCGGAAACTCCCCCCCCTTCCAGGTTACACAACCAAACGCACACATGGAGAGAGAACGCATCTGTAGTCCTGCTGAGCCGAGCCGAATCACACACACACACAATGTAAAATATGCGGCGGAGCAGAGAAAACTCAGGTTATTTTAGAACGTAATGTTTGGGGGGACATATCTGTGACAAGAGTAGGAATCAGAATCTGTCATCTGCAAGTTTTCTTTTCTTTTTTTTTTGTATCTTATTTAAATGGGTCCAGCTTCTGGAAACTGTACACAAAAGCAGTTCGTAATGGGCTGCCGTTTATGTCTGGCTCAGAAATAACTTCTTTTGTCACAGTTGAACAGTTGGTTTTATTACTACTAAGACTCGGTCCCTGGTGTGGTGTTGAGAGTGGTTGAGATGGCCTTCATTCTGTCTCTGTCTGAACAACTGAGCCCAGATAGAGCGGAGACATCGACACAATGTTGAAACCTTGGAATGTTCATTCGCCGAGAAAAATGCGCAACAAAAGAAAATCCATGTTTGAATCAAATGTCCCATTTAAGATGATCCGCCATTGATTCAATGCACATATTATAGCATAAAATAAGGTTGTTGTTTTTTTTAACATAGCTGGCCTGAGGGGAAATCAATGAGTTTCATCAGCGATTCAATAAAACTGTGGTGTGAAAAAGTATTAGACCCCCTCCTGGTTTCATCTTTATCATCTCAGACTAAATCGTGTCGGACCTTCACATTATATCGAACGTAATACATCCTGAGTGAACACAGAATTCCAGTTTTTTAAATGATGATTTTTTAAAAATTGGACCTTAAAAGTTCTCCAATATCAAGTGGCTCTTTTTGAAAGAGGCTCCGCCTCCTTAGAGTCTGAAATCTAAAATCTACCAACCTTGTTCAATCACATCATCACGTCAATGGACCGTCTTCAGAAGCAGGAAGTTGTCTCATTGGTGACTCGAAGTTAAGAAATGATGTCTTTATTTAAGTGGCTGTGATTAAAGTATTATTCTAACAATGTTTTTTTTTGATTACTTACCAATAATTAATTATGCTCAAAATTAATTAATTAATACATACTAGCTCCATCGGATCTTAAAATGTTGAATTGACTCAACGTGTTTATTTATTATATATATTATCCTTATCATAAATAACATTTATATAAATGCATTTATGCATTTCAAATGAATTATTCTGTTCCCTTTAATTACATTAAAATTTCATAAATTATTTCATTTATTCATATTTAGCCAACCAGATAAAAAAAAATGTAGTGATTAAATTAAATGTATATCTGTAATTTTATATTTAAAAAAATGATAGATAATTATGATTTATCAGTTTAATTTTATAAAGTCATTCATCTCTTTTTTCTCCTTGGATGATCTATATGTAACTTTTTAGATCGGATGAACATTTCCTTGTTTCACTTCGGGGTTGAAAAGAAAATCCATCGCTAGAATCCAACGAACATTGTCAGACAGTTTCATTCTCAATAAGCTGAAAGCAGCTAATTGATCGCATATAGACAATTCCCCTCAGGTTCATATTTACGATCAATCCGGCCCGCCCCAGTCTCCTCACACTTCCCCGGCGTGATGGATGGCAGAGAATCATCCCACAGTCTAATGTTTTATCAATTACTTGATTTTCCTGCCGGCGCTCGGTGGGATTCATTGATACGGCATGGGCAGACGGTGTCAGGACTGTCGATGGAGCTCTGAGCCGGGGGCCAGACCGCCACCGCTAATCTTTGTGATGTATGTGGTGAGTCAGGACAGAA
Organism: Lophius americanus; assembly: GCA_037951165.1. Taxonomy (NCBI): domain Eukaryota; kingdom Metazoa; phylum Chordata; class Actinopteri; order Lophiiformes; family Lophiidae; genus Lophius; species Lophius americanus. The sequence goes on from JBBDHG010000309.1 coordinate 734,564, forward strand.
GATGCGGTCTGTCAGAGCGGCTCATTAATCAGACGCCGTAATCTACTGTATCACCAATAAGTTGATTGGTGAGCGGCCTCGGCCAGATCTATTGATACGACACTGACTTTCTCCCGTAATGAGTGGTGAACGGGAACGGTGAGTGTTCCCTGTCTGAAAAACAAAGATTTAAAACTGCATCCATTGACTTTTTGGCTCCTTAAAAAGTTTTTTGTTTAAAGCAATTATTTTGCTATTATTCTGCCCCTCTGCTCTGTAGAAACGCAAAAGAGGCATAATAGGGATCTTAGTGGCTCCACAGTGGAGGTAGTAGCAGAGTGGAACCTGACTTCCTTAGATATGCGAGATGGAATAGTCCGGATGGGGCTTTGAGATCTCGTGTCTCAAAGTGTGTGTTGGATCGCATCCAGAGAATTTAAGAGAACTTAAGGACAGCTAGTAGCTGTTAGCAGAGAAGAAAAATCAACCATTTGTTTCAACTGAGGAAGCGGTGCCACGTAGCTCCTTAGCGTACATTTTTTAGAAAGCTGTGCAATTTCAAACTTGGACCCAATACAGGTGTGACTTGCATCTCTGGGCTGTTAGATTTTCAAATTTACTATGTGTACAGCTCACAACCGGAATACTTAAACCCTTTAAAGTTGTCACCGAGAAAAAGTAATGCGCAAAAGTGATTTCTTTTTTTTTTAAATCTATCAATTTAATGTGTTAGACACTCTAAATCCATCATAAAATGACAGAAAAAAAGTGTTTGGACATTAAATTAGGCTAGACTTAAATCATTCATGGCAATTCTCAACTTTAGCTCCAACTTTTGGTAATGCACGATTTTAGAAAACTATTTGAACCTCATTGAACTTTTTGTTTTGTTTGTATCAAGTTAGATAATTCTGTTTAGTTAGTCCTCACATGCTCCAATTTGCCCCCCAAACTTCCTACAGGTAGAGTATGATTTTCACAATAGCTATTCTTAATACCTTTTCCCTCCAAGCCCCTTTGAAATGTGGTTAACACCCAGGGTTCCATCCTTGGCCCCTTCCTCTTTTGGATATATATACCTACTGCCAATGAGTCTTCTGATAAACTGGTTCGGACACATTTTTCAATAAGACATAGAGACTGGAGGGAACCACAATGGAGTTTTATTCTGAAGGGAACCATAATGAAATTTTACCCTGGAGGGAACCACAATGGGGTTTACACTGGAAGGAACCATGATAGTGTTTCACTCTGAAGAGAACCATGATGGTGTTTTACTTTGAAGGGAACCATGATGGTGTTTTACTCTGAAGAGAACCATGATGGTGTTTTACTCTGAAGAGAACCATGATGGTGTTTTACTTTGAAGGGAACCATGATGGTGTTTTACTCTGAAGAGAACCATGATGGTTTTTCACTCTGAAGAGAACCATGATGGTGTTTTACTTTGAAGGGAACCATGATGGTGTTTTACTCTGAAGAGAACCATGATGGTGTTTTACTTTGAAGGGAACCATGATGGTGTTTTACTCTGAAGAGAACCATGATGGTTTTTCACTCTGAAGAGAACCATGATGGTGTTTTACTTTGAAGGGAACCATGATGGTGTTTTACTCTGAAGAGAACCATGATGGTGTTTTACTCTGAAGGGAACCATGATGGTGTTTTACTCTGAAGAGAACCATGATGGTGTTTTACTCTGAAGAGAACCATGATGGTGTTTTACTTTGAAGAGAACCATGATGGTGTTTTACTCTGAAGAGAACCATGATGGTGTATTACTCTGAAGAGAACCATGATGGTGCTTTACTCTGAAGAGAACCATGATGGTGTTTTACTCTGGAGGGAACCATGATGGATTTTTACTCCGGAGGGAACCATGTTTGGTTTACTCTTGAGGGAACAACAATGGTTTTTACTCTTGCGGGAACCATGATGGTCTTATACTCTGGAGGGAACCAATATGGTGTATTACCCTAGAGGGAGCCATGATAGTTTTTTACTCCGGAGGGAACCATGTTATTTTTTTTAGAAAGCGTCTTATGACTTTCTTCGAAGAAGAAGAAACGATGAATAAGTTGTTGTTAAGGATTTTGAAAACCCAAAGTCTGACAAATGTAATATCATAATTGGTATTTTTGCGCAAGAGAAAGCTACATAGAATAAGAGAATAAGAGAATTTAAGCCCACCTGCTCCTACAGTTGCCACTAAATCCAACCCACTGCACCTTGAAGCGCCTCATTTGACGGAACTCGATGCAAAATGCACAGTTGTGTAGCTGCTTTGCATAATGGTCGGCAGGTCTGCATTCATGTTTATCAATAGTGTAGAGAGAAGAAACGCAGATGCGTCTCTTTCTTAAAATACAGCGACATAAAGCTGGAGCTGGTTCAAAGAGCCGCTCTCCTTCCCCGCACATTCACTTCAATATGCAGACATTAAAGAAATGGATGCACACATCTTTTTTCTCAGAACACAAACATATGCATTCATATTTACATACAGAGGATTACACATGCGGGAGCTTCTCGCTGATGGTATCTCCCGAAGCTGTGAGGCTTCTCGAGTCTGCGGAATGAAACGCATCATATTTCAACCTGTTCTCTGTTCGCAGAGAACAGGGAACCTCAATAAGCAGCCATCTCTCTCGCTGTCAATCAATATGGAAAAGATGGCCTTGCTCTGCTTTCATGGAGGAAAAATCACAGGGGAAATAAAAGTGACATGAAAGAAACACGGAGGGAGGAAAAAAAAAAAAAATCCCTCGTTCATGCCTTTTATTTTCGTCTGTATCTCCCAGCGCCTGAGTGATTCTCGCCTCGGCTCAAAGTGGTTTTTCTGCAGGAGAAGAAATGCATGAGACGCTGCTCAATGAGAGAGACCGGCCTCAGCCGGAGAGAGACCAGGAGGAGGAAATGTATGCAGGTGGCATAAGTGTAAACAAATCCTGAAAAGAAATGGTAGATTCCATTCAAATCTCTCTCTCTCTATCTCCTCTTTTAGCTTTGAGCCGCGAGCTGTCGGTCTCATCCCTCTCCGGCAAGGGTTTGCATTTTGTCTGTCATTAGGCAAAATCTCCATAGCCTATTGCCCCAAACATCTTGTCAAAAACATTGACAGCTAGGGAAAAAACGGAACGACACTCCAAACGCTGTCGGTTCAAAGTAAGAATCACTTTGGGTTGTAAAATGAAGCTGGAAGCTTTGGAAAAGTGTGACGTGATGAAAACCTCCTGTGCACATCAGCGATGTAGGAGACGGAAGAAACCCTTTTACATCGGGCTAGTAATCGTATACCAAGTGTTAGATACGCTGGACGGCTCGGGCAAACGTGCCGAAACTTGATGAATGAAATTAAATGAAAAAAAAAACACCATCATATATTTGACAACGCAGGCGCAGCGTTGGGAAAAGGCACTGAAATGCCACATTTGAGGTACAGGCCTTAAATGTCTGGTAAAACCTTAAATCGACATCGTGAATACAATGAATGAAACTGAATAATGACCTATTGACCTCAATAATGAGTATTGGCTCCTCCAGGACATTCCATTATTGATAAACGCAGCAGATTCCTCTTCAATCACATTTAGAAAAAAAAAAGACAGAATTTGCTCTTGTATCTGACGCTCATATGAACGGCGTGGGTGTGTGTGTGTGTGTGTGTGTGTGTGTGTGTGTGTGGGGGGGGGATCTGCCCACCCACCGTTATTTATTATTAATTATTATCACTTGTAAACACTTCCGTGGTTTAGTTGCAGTGTAAGTGTGGCGACCTCTAAAAGTGGAAAGAGCCGAGAGAACAGTTACAGCTGGAAGGCATCATCTGTATCTTCAGAACCCCAGAGGCCCATAAGTGGACTTTCTCTTAGTTTTTATAATTTGTTACGGCCAAAACACCCCGACCGCTTTTATATGTTTAACAATGTATTAGAATCCACAGTGTGATTCCACTGTGGCGTCTCCGGTGTATAACTGGCTCCCGCTGCCGGAGGCATTACCAGAGCCCTCAAGGAACACCTGATTGGCGCGGGACCGTCAACAACGCAGGAATCCTGGTGGAGCAGTCCCGGGAGAAGTTTGAAGAGCGGTGTAAGTCAGATGTCCAGGGAGAGGCTGTTTAGGTGTGCAGCCCTCCATGCGGCTGGTTCCGTGTTTCGTTTTGTTTCAGAGTGATACTGCATGATTTTTCTCACTTTGTGTGAGGCCCTAACCCTAACTCTATCTGGGGATTGGGTAATACATAGATTTCTCACACTGCAACCATTTAAGCTCAGAGAAGCTTCAGATCTGCTGTTCTATTTATTTTTCATTATTTCATTGATTTAAACTGTAAATTCTTCCCTCTATTGTAACTCCGACTCGTGGTTTATGTGATTCACCTGCCCCACTGGCTTTAAACTTTATTTTACCATCAAAGTCAAAATTTTTATGTAGCTTCGCATTTTCGTGCCGGGGCCTTATCGCAATTTCTTTTAGCTCGTTTTTTTAGCATATTCCTATGTAGCAGCCAAAGGTTGTACTATGTGCTTATAACTCCCGCTAGTGGACATAGGAGGTGTTTTGGCACAAATCCTTCTCTGTGGTCAAATTATCGTTCTTTGCACATTTTCTGTCTGACGGCTATCCAAATGTTCTTCATGGAGAGTCTTCCTGCTCATAGTCGTCAAAAACTGTGAGGAATAACATGAACTTTGTGTTACTTCTAGAAGATTTGATGCAGGAGTTATTTAAAGAGTTTTTGAGCAAATTCATTGATTGTTTTGTCTCATGGCGTCAATGTGATACAATGATGTTATAGCCTTTCTTTGTCTAAAAAAACAACAGGCGAGGATAGAAAAATTGTTATTTTACGCTTTTAATCAAACATTACTCACAATATATGAATGGCTACAATGTTAATGACACTAAGGATATGTTCTAATAAGTTTTATCTGTCCATGGACATACATAGTTTATGCAAATACACCTGATAGTTGCGCAGCTATCTTACGTTTATTTTGAGTATATAATTCAGGCAAGGCTCAAATGAAGATAACCACTGAGCCGAACAGTATAACAGTTAATGTTGAGCATAAATTGACCTTGAAAAGTTACACTAGATGCCGTTCTGCAGCGGGAACAAACAAAGGCATCGGGGGACCAAGACAAAGAAACCGACAGCGGTGAAAACAAACTGTCCTTGGTGTTGTGAAAATATGAAACAAATGGTGGATTGAAGGAGAAATAAACAAACTCAACAAGTGACTAAAACGGAAAATGAAAGTCTACACGATCTGATTGACTTTTCCTCTCATGCAGTTGTTTTAATTCCTGCAGAAAAAGGTTTAACTAATATCCACGTTCCTTTGATCCTATCCGACGTTTCTAATGTTTGTCTTCAGTCACTTGGATGGAATGGCGGCTGCCGTCCACGCCATTCGTCCCTGCAGGCGCGACGTTGGACCCGTTCCTGCATCATTTGACTTGAATGAATAATAGATAGAAGCTCAGGCTGAACGCTCTCAGCTCTCTTTGACGTCAAACATCTAGTAAGTGTACGCCATTACAGATGAGAAAAGGAGAAAGAAGGCGCTGGAGTGTGGAGGTACAGTAAGATCTTTATTTCAGATATTTTTAATTTCAGACTGTTGAACTCAGCAGGCCCTGAGCCTCAGGATAGGATTTCAATATTTTAAAATGAACATGCAGGAATATGTCCCATGTTATTTGCATCATTTGAGGACAATAAAATGGTTTGAAAATATTTTTTGGACATGTTTATCCAAAATGATGTATTGAGACACAGGGCCAAGAACCAAGATGTGTCAGCATAGAGCTTTTCTGGCTATTAGGAGCCCCTCCCACTTTAACGGTAGATTATAAAACATTGTAGAATCCCGACTGGAATGATCCTGGGATCCTGGATTTTGCTGCCCTATACAATAATACGCCATAACAGCAATAACATCATCTTGTGACCATCTATTAGGCGGCTTTTGAAGGTTTTGTCCTGAAGTTCACATTGGAAACAAGAAAATGGACAATAGTAAGGATCTGTAAGACTTTGACAAGGATCATATTGTGATGTCTTAACAGCTATTTTGGTGTTTCTGCTCTGCAGTGGTTAGAACCAAAGTAGTGTGAAGAAGGACAACTGTCAACTGTATAAATTGCCTCATTATGAGATGGTATTGGAGGAAGTAGCAGCACTGAAACATAAATCTGTTGAAATTATACGTGTCTGTGCTGTGAAACATGTATATTGTTTAGAAAGAGCATTACCCATGCAGAATAATGAAAGCAGTTAGTAGCGGTTGTCGTTACTGGAGCTGGCGCCGCTCTGCACTACCTTATGCTCTGCTTGGTGGTGAAGCCAGTGGCTCGCTATTTAAAACAACACATCAGCATTGTGCTGGTCTGTTACAATTTTTTTTATTAATTGAAGCCAATAACAAAGGGAACAGTTAAGAATTTCCATTCAGGATTGATTTGGCGCCATGATTCCTGGCATTTGGTTTTGACATGGGGAGCAAGTAGACGGATGCACTTTTATTCTATGCTAGGAAAGTCCGTTAATGAGAAGCTCTGTTCTGTGACTTGTGAACAGTTGATTAAAATCTAAGAAAAACTTTCTAGCAGCTAAGCAGTTATTGAGGTCAGTAATTGATGATATATACTGGGAGCTTGGAGTAGAAAAAGGCTGCTCCTTCTCGTGGAAAGGCGGCAGTTGAGGTGGTTTGGGCATCTGTTTAGGATGCTTCCAGGATGCTTCCCCTCCTTTTAAAGGTTTTTCAGGCAAGACAAGCTGGGAGCAGACGCTGGGGTGGACCCTGAGGTCGCTGGAGGGACGCTATATGTCATCTGGCCTGTGAACGCCTCGGGATCCCCCAGGATGAGTTGGAGAGTGTTGCTGGGGAAAGGGATATCCGGATTGCCCTTCTTAGTTTGCTGCCACTGGGACTCCACCCCAGATTAGCGGAAAAAAATAGATGGATGGATGGAGTTCAGCTAGTGGGATTGAGTTATTATTATTATAATTATTTATTCAAAGTCCTCAACTTCTACAGTTATTTAGGAAAATGATGCAAAGCTGTACTTCGGTGAAACTTCAGAAAAGTTTTGCGAACTAAAAAAATCCCCCCCTGAATTTCTACCTACTTCGGGGTTAGTAGATAATAACTCCATATTAGTGGTTGATAAAAAAATAAGGGGAGCATATTGGAGAAAATAAGCCCCAGAAAAAAATGGAACGGGACGTGGATTGAGGGGGGAGATTTATGAAGCTATTTGGATTGCCGGAGAATTAATATATCGGGCTGTCTAGGTACGATCACCGCTGTGAAAGCTGATGGGGCAGCAGGACGAGGGCAAACAGCGGATATTGGCAGACAGATCCTCGGATGATGATTGCGGTGTAGGAAATGGTGTTATTTTTCTTAATGGGTGTAATTTTTGAAAATTGAGATGGACAGTTGGAGCCAGATCAACATATAGAGAATAAACATCAAAAGCCGTAAATTGACTGAAAGGCCATGTTATTGAACGCGGATGCGCTCACTTTTGTTCCCAACAGAGCCAGATGGCAATGATACATGATAATGATACATGATCATTTGCATCGAGTCATTGCCAAAAGAGGCTCTCACTCACATGGACTACAAACTCTTGGACGTATAGCATCCATGTACAAGGCTGTTTTTTTGGAGGAAAGCCAGTGATAGTTCTGTACCACCGTGACGGTTGATGTAAAAATACCTTTTCCTCCTCTATTATGTACAAAAAGACATGAAGAAGACATCATAGCCAACTTCACACCTTATCTGGTCCAGATTTTCATACTTTTTTAGTTTGAGTCAGGCCAAAATGGCAGGTGTGAAACCTTTCCTGGACCAAAGTCCAGATCGGGCAATAAGTGGACGACCGCTCTACCTCCTGAAATACATCTTCCCCGGTTTACAGTGTTAGAACACTTTTAAAACTTAAATCTGAACTTAAATTCTTTAGTCCACCCGATTCAAAACCAGGAAGCAACAAGGCCCCCGACAGCGTGGCCCTGTTAAACTTGCTGCCAGTGTTATGCAAAGTTCTGCATCGGTACCAAGAATAGCATGTATGTAACACAGTGAGTGTGAGCCTCCTTTGTCCCGAAACATTTTCCAAGTCGACCCAGAACCAGTTTCCGTTCTACCACCGTTTAGGAAATGCATCGGTAAGGGCATGCTAGGGCATCCCCGTACTGTTTCCTTGACTAAAATTAGCCGCGCTGCAGTCTGTTATCCCACTCAGCCTGACTGAGGAGGTGTGTTCAAGTGGGACAAAGCTGAACATAACAGGTCACATTTATGTGATCTTAAGTTCTTCTGTGCACTCACAATGGTGGAAAGCAAAAGCCACTCCGATTAAATGTTAAAACACGAACCTCGGTTTGGACTGTCAGGTGTGAGAGCACCCTAAGGGCTACCAAAAGTTAATAGCATCCATTAGTTGTACCGTCAAACCAGTTTGAGAGTTTAGACACTCAGTTTGAATGATCGGACTGTCCCATTAAAGCAGAAGTGGTCCATCATAACACTAGAGAAAGGTTTGATGTAAACTCATAGACCCATCTGTACAAACAGACGCTGACAACCCTGAACGCGTCTAACATATTTACACAGAGAGAGTGGGGGGGGCTGCATAATTAGATTCTGTTGGCTTATTTAATGTTGTTTCCACTTTTCTTATCTGCCTTTCTCTCATCATGTTCCATACACCACCCATTAACTCCCAGGAGGGGTTGTCAAAACACAGGTGGAGGGAATAAATGAGCCAAAAGTCTCCCGTCTATTAATGAAGGTTTTTTTTTCATACAGACTGCGATGGAGAACAAAGGGATTCCTATAACATGTACCGTCAATTTCACACCTGGACTGTTTGGTCCGCTTTAAATGAACAAGGGTTTGTTTCCTCAAATAGTCCGGGAATGTTTGAGGCGGTGGGGACGTACATTCGAACTCTGGTGCTGACCAAACAAGGGAACTCTGGTCCGCTTGAAAACGAGGCATCTCAGTCTGCTACCAAGTGAATCTTGCTGCGGTTCTTTTGTGGTGTGAAGAGCAAAGCAGATGGAAGTTATAAACCAAAGGTAGGAAGTCCAGCAAAGCACACTGCATCGTGGGACATATATGTTATCAAATACGTTCAAATCCATGTCAGCAACCCTGTCGGCGTCTGTGTAACATGACAACACGTCGTAAGCTCTATTCGCACGGGACTACCACTGTCAATATCACCTGAGGACCTCGTGTGATTTAGAAGTTACACCCCCACGTCTGTCTTTAAGACAGTACATTCACATGGGATAAGTGAAGTCTGTATTCTCACTTTTCCCTACGGATGTAATGTCTGCTGCAACCAGGTCAGTTGTCACATATGCTGCTCTATCACAGATGTACAGAGAGTTTGGGCAGGAAGGGCAGATGCTCCCTGGAACCCTGGTTTCCCAACCTCCAGCGTCTCCTGTACCTGCCGCCGCAGTGGGTGCCGAGCGCGTGGTGGTCACCCAGCTCATGTGTTGATGAAGAACGCAGCGAGCTGCAATAATTATAATGCAAGTTATATCACACACTGTGATAATGCGATGAACAACTGGATTGAATTTTGAAAAGGTGGGTTGTGTATTATTGACATTATAGGGGGAGCGTTAGCTCCAAAAGTTTTTGCGTCATCATTTCTCAACCATTGATCCAATTTGTTCAAAATCTGGTGCATATGCCTTAACTCGCAGATATCTCTCTTGTTGTTATTTGTGTTTTACTCTTAGAGTTCCTATTTTTCTCACAAGGGGGAGTTTTTTTCCGAAAAATACTGTGGACATAACATCACATTTAATTTGAGGAGTTCAACCAGGGAGACTGCTTTTACAATGCAGGGGATTGGAGACTTTTCGAGAATAAACCCCTTGCTGTTGGTGAGGTGTAATATTGCGGTAATCATTTTTATACATATTTCTCTTTGAGGTGGTTCTACTGCATGCCCTCTAAGGGCTCAGGAATAACTAAGGTCACAATTTTCATTTGAGAGAAAGAGGAACCTACAACAGACAGGAAGTGGACCACAATAGAGAGTAAACTAGGATGATGATGGAGCCTAACGTTAGTCCCCTTTCTACTCTGTCCTACATAGCTTCCAAGGCAACAACAGAATTATTTTTGTGAGAGATTGGTATATGTCCAGCTGGCATGGTCAGCAATATTCAGATCGATGCAGCCAAACCCATCAGGGTAAATAATGAAACACAGAGAGAGTTAATGTGAGGGGCACTGAGGGACCAGAGAGACGGTGAGAGTCCAGGAACAGCTCTGGGAAAGAACCGGCCCGATCTCTCTCTCTCTCTGCCAGCTCCAGCAGGAGTCCTAGAGAATACTGATGGCACATAATTAATTCAACCAACAGGAGAGCAGACTCCATTATTGTCAATACAGACATATTGTTGGGTCTGAAATGTTCGATTATGCAGGCGCACACCACGAAACACAATGCGGGAGTTTTTGAGTTCATAAGATGAATGAATTAATAATGAACTCGATTTTATTTTGAGATGTATTTTTTTTTACGTAAGCTAGCAAGTAGCTTCGCTAACACTTTATCTTTTTCCTTGGTCCTTTTTTCTTGCATATTCTCCTCTATTTTAAGATAAGATAAGATGGGGAGGGATAGTGGATCTACTGGTAGAAGGATGCTGGAGATGGAGCTTCCCATCAGGAGAAAAAGGGGAAGACCAAAGAGGAGTTTTCTGGATCTGGAGAGGGAGAGGACATGCAATTGGGTTGACTGAAGAAAATGGCGAGAACAGGGCAAGATAGAAACAGGTGATCTGATATGGTGACCCTTAAAGGCAACAACCAAAAGAAGGAGGAGAAGATTTGTGGAAATCAACCATCGAGATGCCCCAATTTAACACCTATTTTCCAGTAGAACAGCTGCATGATGTCACTTTTAAGGTTTTATGTTTTGATTCCGACCCCCTCAAACACTGGAAAATGACATTGGAGCTGGATTTGATATCCGACAACTCCGACTGAGTCAGATGGGCGTGTTTCAGGCTCAAATTTACCTGAAGGCTCTTCAAAATACACGGTTACGTTCTAATGGATATCAGTAATGCTATTCAAAGAAAAAAAAAGTGCATTTAATCACAGACTGCTGGTAAAAAAACCAAAACGGGGGACTTATCTTTGCTTGCTTTCTGCTGGTTATAAAGAGGCCGGAGGAACTTTCCATACACAATTTATGTGTGAAAGTGCCCTTTCTTAATGCCAATAAAGGTCAAGAAGTGGTAATTCAGCAGAGAAATTACCTTAACGCATGGCAGTAGCGGTAATATCAGGCATGACGGATATGCTGAGTGGTACCTAAGCAGGATTGTTTTATGGTTCCACTTTACTTTTTTTTTTTCTTCATCTGATCCTTTTTAATTGCTTGGCTTTTTCTGGCTACATCTCTAACGGAGTCATCCATCATGTGAAGATTCGAGGAAGGGGAATCTATCGAAAGAAGGAAGTTGTAAAACCACTTACCTCGCTCTTTGTTCACAGCTTCTCTCATGTAGGTGAAAGTCAGCCGAGAGTGATGTTACCGGAGCGACCGCCAGCGCCGTGGCATCATTACATCAGGAGAAAATGAATGTATAGATGTTCAATATAGATGGAAGAAAACATGAACTCTCTGGGCTGGGGGGCATGATTACCTCAGACCGAGGAGATTATGTTTCTGCCTTCATGGGTTCGCTGTGGACGGGGTGGTAATCCCACTTTTTCAAAAAGAAGGACTAGAGGATCTATTCCAATTATAAGGCAATCACACTGCTCAGCCTGCCTGTGAGAATTCTCTGCAAGTTGCTGGAAAAGAGGCTTCAACCTCACATTCAGAAGGAACAATGTAGGTTCCACCCTGGTCTCGGAACAGTGAAACGATTCTTCATCCTTGCGGGTTTGCTGGGAGTTTCCTCATCTGGTCTAGAATTGTTTTGTGGATTTGGAGAGCCCTATTTTGACTTTTCCCATAGGGAGTCCTGTAGTGAGGGACTTTGGGGGCGGTTACTGCAGGTGATCCAGATGGTGAATGGTAAATAGACTGTACTTATAAAGCATCTTTCCAGTCTGCTTCACCACTCAACATGTTTATGACAATCTTCAGTATTTCGACATGTGGGCTGTCAGGGCCAGGGATTGAACTACTGACCTTCCGATCAATGGATTACTGCTCTACCGTCAGTCAGCCTCCCCTTATTTAACCAAATGGATTTATAATAACTGGAAGAAGGTCAAAAATGTTCTCCAGGCTGCTCCTTGTCTCAGATTCCTTCTTGATACTCATGGAAGGATGCCGAGTCACTGTAAGGGTGAGGAGTTTGTCGGGATTACGGGGCTCATAATCCATGTGTGATCAGCATTGGTGCAGTTTTCAGTTGTGTGTGAAGTAGGTTGGCTTGAGTGTCAGTAGCTTCACACCTGAGGCCGAGGCTCTCTGCCGGGCACAAATAAGTAAACTAATCCCTCCATAACCTCCAGATTGGGGGTTCGTTGCTGCTTAAAGTGAAGGAAGGATCTTGGGATCTTTTTATGAGTGATGGGAAAATTAACTATGACATGGACAGATAGTTTGGAGATGCATCAGCAGAAATGATGGTGTTGTATTATTCCATCATGGCGAAGAGATACAGGAGTCATACGTCAAAACACTCAAGGTACCAGTCAATCTACGTTCCAACACTCACCAATGGTCAGGGTTGGAACTCTGGCTCAGTCTGGGTCATCTCCTAAAGATTGAGGTCATCGGTACAAGAAACTGAAATGAGCTTCATTTTGGAGCGGATGGACTCGGCTAAAAGATAAGTTAAGCGGCTCAGACTAGAGCCACTGGTCCTTTAAATTGAAAAGGAGCCAATTGAGGTCTTACGGACATGTGATTTAGGTGCCTTTAAGGACTTCATCCCTTTGGAACGTTCTGAAGGGATTAATTATCTCATCTGACCTGGAGGAAACATTGTGCTACCCTAGAATGAGCTGGAGACTCTTGCTATATTGAGGAATCGGGATTTAGCAGCCACTGTCATCGATAAATGGAAGTTTTAGACAAGTATTGAACATTTTGGTGATGTAGGGTGTGGAATTAGGAACAATCAGTTGGATCTAGATTTGGTTCCAACTGGTATAGTTAATATCAGGGGCCCAGTCAAGTAGAGGTCACAAACCAGTGTACTTCTAGTGCCGGTCCTAAGCTCGGATAAATCGGGAGGGTTACGTCGGACGTAAAACCTATGCTAAATCAATATGCGGAACGAGATGATCGCTGTGACAAAACCTAAAAGAGAAGAGCTGGAAGAAGCAGAAAATAAGGAGAAGGTATTGCTAACGTCAACAGTACATCCCGATTAAGTCACCATTTCAAGTGAGGGCCGACTTTTAGGAGGGGGATGAACTATTCATGCTCACATGTACAATTAAGTGTTTTTTTCACCAATTGAGTCACCAATTCATCTTTATTCCATGTTTTTGAACTATTGGAGGAAGTTGGAGCACCGAGAAGCAACCTTGGAGTCTGGAAGCTCCAGAAAGAAATGATAGGATTGAATCTGTAACCTCCTTGCTATGCGGTTACAATGCTGATCCTGAATAATTTATTCAAGGAGGCAACTTCATGGTTTCCAGGAGCTGATATTTATATTTATAGGAGCTGAATTTTACCACTTTGAGATTTGATCCAAATGTAAAGTGCATTATAAATTAAATGTATTATTATTATTATTATAAATTCTCCACAGATGTGGCTCGTTGCATCTCACCATAGGACAGTAAAGAAACGGTGAGGTAGGACTGTCTCATCGCCCGGAGCAGTTTTTTGGGTCATTCGTATCGATCAATGGTCTTATCAAATCCTAACAGATAGCACTTATTCATTTCATGCTGCAAGGCAGACATAGGCATCCCTAATTCTCCAAGAGGAGAAATTTCGGTTTCTCATTTCCAGCGAGGTGAGGCGAAGGTTTGGCCGGAGTAGAAAAATAATTGCACACATTTATCAGTTTTGTCTCCCAGCAAACGTTGCCTGCAGTAATATTCTGCTAATCACAGTTCAGCTCAATTAAAGCCCAGCAGAAACAGAAGTAGTTTGCACACGCGGCACAGGTTAATGGCTGATATTTATAATGATACGCTATCGTTAATCTTGTGTTTCTCTGCTCTCAGACTTGCAATTATAGCAGAGAAATGTGTTTATGGGACTGTTGTGAGGATATAAACTGCATCTAAATATCTTTGAACTCAAACACAACCAATTTTCAGAACACTTTTCAGACCTCAGAGGCCAAACACAATGAACAACAGAGCATATCTATAGTATGACTCGCCGTCTCAAAGTATGCGACAAAGCCGGAGGTCTCACATCAGCAAATAAAATGAGAATTTGATTGAAATTGATCATTAATACAATATAGCGAGTGTCGTCAGTCAGTGTGTATATCATGTCTGCAAGTATTAAGTTCAGTTGTGCAGGCCAGTGGAAGAGAGGACATCTCCGTTGGGATGTCCGATATCATCTCCTGGTTGCAGCATCAGCAGTGATGACGGTGTTACATCGGTCCACAGTGGTGAAGAGAGAGCTGAGTCATCAGGCAAAAGCTGTCAATTTTCTGATCCATCTACCTTCCAACCCGCAACTATGGTAATGAACTCTGGGTAGTGACAAAAAGAAGTCTTTTTGTTAGGCCCTAGAAATCCTCATCTGATATAAGTTCAACTCACAGAAAGAGCCAGAGTTCCACACTTCACAACTGAGATGGTAAGTACAAAAGATTAGTAAAGTTCCAGAAATGCAAATAGAGCCACTTCAGAACTTGACTGTTGTGTGTAGAAAGTTTTGGAACAGATTTTGAGTTATGTTTCAGACACATAGCATGATGGACAGATAGCTGGAACCCTTTGCTGTTTTCCCTTCTTCACTTCCAGTTCCTGGAAAATATTGGCAAAAAATACTGTTGCACCTCAATGTAAAATGGTTTTAAAACCTCAAATTTGACATCACACACGTCTCCTTATGGAGATAGACTCACCGTGGTGATTGGATTCAAGTTGGCATTCACTTGGTTTCACTTTTCAAGCACCACTAATAACTTATCTTAATGTCTGTATCTGTATGATGGATGAATATTTCCTCAGGAAAGGCATCAGTTGCAAAAAAAACTCATGCCCGTTCACCAGCGCAGATGAGACCCTGCTTTGGCGACCTCTGATTTGGATCAGAAAAAGGAAGAAAAGTTAACTTATGCAGAAGAAGTCATGATTTCAGCTGCACCGCAGAGCTTCCAGCGAAAAAATACTGACCTCATCTTCTTGACCCGGATTTTGCTCCGTATTGTTGCATGTGGCAGCCAATTTGCCGCTTCCCTTGACCTTAGACACATGATGGACAAATCCAAACTATGTAAACCAGTCAAGCATCTCCCTAATCTCCCCTGACCCTTGGTCACGACAAGCCGGCATTTAAAGAGTATGGGAATGAGCGGGGGTTAACTGAATATCAGTCATGTCGTTTAAGAGTGGATGCGTGGGCGTAATCCCACCAGGACGTTTGTTTCACTCTCTCTATCATTATCCGCCCAAATCAGGACAGTTCAATCTGTTTGGCGACGTCAGGCATGAATTATGGATGAACCCTGCAACCTCTGAACGCGGCGGGGATTTCAGCTTGGTGGCGGCTCCTGATCATGTCCCGGCTTCAGTGAGGGTTCGGAGGAAGAAATCAAGGTATGCCGTTATTAGCCTAATATCCTCTGACGGCAGACAGACCACCGAATGACTCTTCTGCGCCGAGAGGTATTAGCAGAGCTCATTCAGAAACGGCTGTGGCTCCTCTGATAAGCAATTACCGAAGCGTCATTTTGTTCCAATGAAGTGAGCTGTAAAATCTGCACCTTCAGGTCAAACAAACAGAACCGTTTCCCCCGACAGGAAAAAGTGAAAAGCGATTTGTTCACTGCCACCTTGTGGATGTGTCGATGCCAATTTAAAGGACGTCTGGAGGTATCTGAAAGCTGACAGGCACACCACTGGAAATGGACTCATCAATTTTCATACACAGAAGGAGTATATAAGCCTTGATGGGATTTTCTTGTTATTTTATACTCACATTAATCTGTAATAGGACCTGACAGGATTGGATGAAATTTCAAAACATGCTTGCAGGCACTTTAATTCTCTTCTTCTCTGGAGGTTATTTTAAATTGTATCTTTGGAATTAGATGATATTTTGTTATTACTCTGCTCTGATAGAGGTTATGGTCTTTCTGTAATCAGCAAAAATTGAGTTTCTTTCCAGTATTTGTGTGCTTTGACACAACCCTTCTTGTACACTAATTGGGAGCAAAAACATTTTTATGCCAACAAAGGCAAGTTTCTATCAAATTCAAAGGACGTTCATTAAAATCTGTATCCTTGAGAATTTGTGTTTTGCGATGATAATCCATTCATAATCCTATGTGGCATCATCAAAATGCAGTAATAACAGTTACTTAGCGTAATTAGTGGTAAAGTATATATATGTGTTTATATTTAGTCAATTTATATTCTTAATTCATTAAAACAGTAAGAGCCCGAGAACAGAGCTCTGTGGAACTCCACGACTCCCTCCTCACATCCTCCCCCTCCACATCTCTCTTCCTGTCCTCCCTAGCTTTCCCCCACCTCCCCCCTCTCTCTCCATGCCCCCTCTCTCTCTCCCCCTCTCTCTCTCTCTTACTCCCTTTTTATCTCTCTTACAGTATGCATGGCAGCAGATATCGGTTTGATATCCATTAAGACTCTGAAATGCAAAAAAACCCAAGAAACGTAAAGGTTTCACATCAAGTAAAAGTTTATATCCATGCTTTCAAATAATTACCTCTTTAACAGTGTAAAAGTCTCTCCCTAGCTCCGCCCATCTTTCTGTCTCTCACCCATCTTTCTCTTTCACCCAAATCTATCTCCCTAACATCTCTTTCCCTCTCCACATCTCTCTCCTTCCATACATATCAACTCTATTTCTTACTCTCCCTGTGTCTCTCTATCTTCTCGATCTCCTCCCACACCCTCTCTCTCTCTCTGGCAGAGGACCGCCTCCATAGGATTTTGCCCATTAAAACCAGGTTCTCCTTACTGCTGTCTTCATTTCCTCACTGCTTGGGGGAGCTTTAACATCTCTGTAGAATCAGGTCTAAACTTGATCTCTTGGAGAAAAATGCATTGAAATACCGCTTTTGAGATTAATCGAATGCAGCATCAATTTCTTTAAAAAGGACCTCTGCTTTAAAATAAACATTTATTATTTAATCACATTCTCACATCATACGGGACTTTTATTTTGAAACTCCTTAGCGGAAGTGGCGTTTTCTGAGGGGTATTTTGTATCTTGACTGCCGTCAGAGTGAAAGTTGTCTCCGCCTGGAGGAGCAGGTCGTCTGGTTGTCAGCTCCCGCTGCAGAGATGAGGCGTAGACAGAAGCGGCTCCTGCAGGTCTTTGGACTCATCCTGCTGGTTCTGTTCTTCCTTCCCAACGTGGGACTCTGGTCTCTGTACCGAGACCGGGTCTTCGACAGCACCGTTGACGGCGGAACGGGCGGCATCCTCCCGGTGCAGGTGAGGGAAATTCGGTTCCTCTGTTGCTGAGGGTTGAGTCAGGGTTCAGCACCATGGAGAGCACCAAACGGAACAACCAGATTCAGTCTGAACGGAGAAAGCTAGGTGGAGGGATTAAAGGAGAATTTCAGAGATTCCTGTTTAATGTTCTACTGCTCGGCTGGAATTTACAGGAACTATATGATCTACTTCTGTTTGTGCAACAGAGGGTCGTACAAGGGAATGGAACTTTGCAGCCTCTTTCACGGAGGATGGGCAGAATCCAAGCATAGGCAGTTACATTTTTACAAAAATCTTTTTAAAGATTCAGTTTGGAGTCAGGGTCCTGCAATGTGTCTTTTGAGTTATAAATCGCACAGCCCTGACACATTTAGAGCAATTACATTATGAATATAGTATGTTTTAAACAATAACAATTGTTATTAAATACGATCTTTTAATAAACACATTCACCCAAGGATGCAGCCTTTTTTAACGTTATGCACGATTCTATAACATGTAATGCAGGCAGTCACTTCTTGCTCTTCTTCGCAACCGAATGGAATGCAGCCCCATTCATGCAAACATGCATAAAATATGCATAATTCATGCAGTTTTGCAAATAATAAAATACAGCCACTCATGCAGTTGTTATTATTGCTGTTTGGAGCTACCCCCTAAATTATTTAACCATTAAGAACAAATTACATTTTGAGCAGAATAAAATTCTAATCATTTCAAATTGCGATTTCGATGTACTAACTTTCGTGGACTTTTCATTATCGTGAACATTTTTTATGTTTGCAAACCATTTCTTCTTAGTCTTTATTCAAAAATCCTCATAAAATGCCTGATTTTATACAACATAATGGAGGCAATGGTTTTTCTCTCATTCTGCAACCGAGGGCTTTGCACAAAGGATAGCAGCTGTGACATATCACACACCCCTAAAGCGTTTAGAACTGTTACGTTTTGAATATAAAATGATGAGGAAAAGTTGTTGTTTTTTTGCATATTTATGTTTATTTAAAAAAAACATAACTATGCAAAAACTGCTAATGAACTAAACTGATTGATGATGTGTTGATGATGTGATTTTCAGTAAAAAAAAATCACAATCCCATCAAGAAGTTGATTGAATTATGAAAGAATTTAAAAAAAAGAGTTACAGTTTTAATGGAATGACAACTAGTTCTGCCATAAAACATTTAAAACAACAAGAATGATTGAATCGTTTAATAGACTTTGGTCACAAAAGTACAAATTTATTGTTATATAAACAATTCTTAGAAGCAAATTCACCCAAAGATGCATAACTCTGTGCATGAGTGCATGAAATTAGGCAGCTGTATGATCTTCCTCGTAATCTTCATCATGTTATATATTCAACCAGCTTTTGCTGTGCTTGAACTCTAGGTGTAGAGCAACGTCCTTGCATCAGAAGGGTGACGGTTTGAATCCCATCCGCTGCTGTCTCCACGTTGAATTGTTCTTGAGTGGAGTGGTTGGGTGACTGGTTCTGAATCCTGAAGAGCATCTGGGCTCCTTACATGTTGTTGCCTGTACCACCGCTGCGTGAACGAGCGCGCGAAGGTGTTTGCTGTAAATCACTGGGAGCGATCTGTCAGAGGAGAGAGGAGCTCTTTACCATTTGATCACGGGAGGCTCCTTGACGCTGCGAGGATAGAGTAGAGATCATGGAGAGATCCAGATTTGGCTGGTTCCTACATGTTAGAATGTGGGTCTGTGAAGAGTTAAAGCAGAAACTGGCAGATTTTCAGCTGCTGTGGAGGAAGGAGCTCCTGAAATTTATTTATTTATGTTTTCTTTTGCTGTAAATGGCTTCGTTTTGTGCATTTAAGATGATTTAGTTCTCCCTGTAGAGGACGGGCTTACACAATGAGTTGGATGTTTGTAGCCTCTTTTAATACAAAAAGTGATCTTCATCCCTTTGTTCTCAATAATTGCAAAAAAAAAAGAAGAAGAAATCAATAAATATCTGCAGTTTTGTTCATCAAAAACATACAGTTTATCATAATATTTAGTTTTTTACCCCATCAAACATCACCGATGCTCCAAACGCATCAAATCATGCATTTAAGATTTGTGTTTTTCTAGGATTTGTCATTTTATGATGTAATTCTGGGAAAAACTGCGAGATTTTCAGCCGCATTCTATTGACTTTAGCTCAAAATGTATTTGTTTTATGCAGTTTAGATGGAAGATTGCAGCCTCCTTCGTGCAAAAACGGATCATGCCAGATTTTATGTCCATGTGATATCGAGAACATTTGGAAAAAATACGTTTCTGGAGATATATGCAGGGTTTTTCATGAATAAATAACAGTTCAATCATTAGTTCTTATGGTGTTTGTCCATCAAACATCACTGAGGCAGCCACAGACTTGAACCAAATCATGCATTATAAAATGTTATTGGGTTTTACTTGGATTTTACGTCGTATGATGTGAATCTGGGAATATTTCAAGCAGTTTTCGGCATCTGTAGAGGATTGAGCTCTTCATTTGGTTTGCTCTTGCTGTAAGTGCCTTCAGTTTTGTGAGTCTAAGATGATTTTGTTCTGCACAGCACGACCAAAGTTTGAACGCTCCTTCATGCAAACGACTGATATTGCGTTGTCTTATTTGTTTTTGAAGTTAAGAACATTTGAAGAGGTTATTCCACTAGATATATGCAGTGATTTCCACGCATAAATATGCACTTTGTTATAATTTTCTTTTACTATTTTTGTCCACCTAAAAATCAATGATGGGCCATGGAGAAGCATCAAATGAGATTTCAGGCGTCTGTGGGGGAATGAGCTCTTGATTTTGTTTGCTCATGCTTTTGAAGCCATCGATTTGTGCATTTAAGATGTATTAGTAGAGGACAGGGTTGCATATCAAGATGAAAGTTTGTAGCGTCCTTCATGCAAAAGCTAATCTTTTTCCCCACTGATAATAAAACGTCATCAAAAGTTAATATCAGTCAATATGTTCACTGTTTCATTCATGCACAAATACACGGTTGATACACATTTCTACTGCTTTTCCACCAAACATCACTGATGCACCATGGAGATGCAGCAAGTCATGCATTATGAAATATTATTGGCTTTTTCTTGAATTTTACATTTTTTGATTCTGTGAAGAATAAAAGCAGTAACTGTGAGATTTTCAGCAGTTGAGGAGGAATGAGCCCATGATTTGTTTTGCCTTAGCTTTTAAAGCTAAAACGAAACATTAAATGCCTCCTGTTTCATGCATTAAAGATGATTCAGGTCTGCACTGCAAAATGAGAGTTTGTGCAGAAAACTGACATTTCTGTAATTTTTATTTTTTTACTTGCAATGTTGAAAAGATGGATAAAAAGGAAAGGTCACTAAATATACCCATTATTCATGCATAAATGTGTAGTGAATCGTAATTCTTACTGTGTTTGCCTGAAAAACATGTCCATTGACGAACCATGGAGAGTCATCACGTCATGCATTTGAGATTTTTTTTTTTCTTATTTTAGATTGTACATCTTATAATGTGTACGAATTTTCTTAAAATTCTTTCCTTTAGCGTTAAAAACATTTTTTGTGCATTTAAGATGATTTAGTTCTCCCTCTAGAGGACAGGGTTGCACAAGGGGATAAGATTTTGAAGCTTCCTTTGAGCAAGAAAAGTGACATCATCGTATTTCTTCCACCTGTAACATTAAAAAAAAAGAAGAAAAAAACCCATATTTTTCTCCGGATATCTGCCGTGCCATAAACACACAGATTATCATTACTTTCCATCAACTTTGATGAAGATGTTGATGCACTGCAGAAAAGTGCATTAAGAAACACAGACTGGAACTACAGACTGAAAACGTGAGTGTTTTTATGGGGATTTCTCTATTTTATGGTGTAATTCTATGACAAATTAAAGCAGTAATGAGGAGATTTCTTACAACCCGCTGAGTCATTTTAGCGGTTGATTTTTGTTTGTAGCTGTAAAACGGCCTCATTTCATGGATTTAAGGTGATTTATTTTCTCCCTTCCTGCCGGAGACAAACCGGAGCTGCTCTGTAATAGTTTCCTGCAATATATGTTGAGAAAAGGAAAATTTGGCTTGAAATATTCAAAACAAATCCCGTCTCCTACGGCTGGCAATGTCTGTGTTAAAATGTTGATTTTATAGATAAACACACCTTTATATCAGTATATCTTGCCAGTTCACACTGAAGCAACAAAAAAGTCGGAGTAAGTTGGACACTTATGGAACTACAAGAAACACTTAGAACCTCCAGCGAGGCACAATGGTGCGCTTGATTAAGGAACAATTCATGCAGATTTATATTATGTCTGAGTTATTGCCAGCCTCTAAATAGACTGACAACTCCAACAAACTCTCTGAGAATCTCTCAAATACTCTGTATATACTAGTTTCCACTTCAGTGTCTCTGTTCAGCCCAATGAACCAGCAGGTCCAACCCCCAAAGGAATCACAGGAATCAGAGGAACTATTGAAACTGAGCTCCAAGCTCCAACCCCAAAAGAAAGAGAAGCAACAGCCACATTGTGATGTCACTACTTCAAACGGTTTATTATAAAATAGTCTTTACCGAGAATCCGTGATTCTGTGCATCTTCTTTTAGCGGGTTGGAGCCAAGATGGAAAACTCAAACTATGTAACATTGTTATGCTATGAATAAACATTTCATACGCGAGGTATCCCATCGTTAGTAACTTATCAGATTTGGACCTTTCATGCTCTTGACATCCGATCATTATGCTTTTATGCAAAGACAGTCTTAGTGAACCAACTCTTCATCCACCTCTCTGCAGCTTTTTTCTGCTTTGGTTCACAATCTTCCTGACTGGTCTCATTTTTTTTTTTGTCCCATTTTATTCTATCGTCTGGTACTAGACATTAAGCAGAGGCAGGACTTGGATCTGGTCCAGCTGGCCTGGTTGAACAGTAGTAAGGTGTAGTGGGCCGTCAGCGTCCCTCTCCAGTCACGATGAGAAAATACTCTCCCATACTCTCACTGCTGACAGCTGTTTCAGCGCTAAAGAGACAGTTAGTGATCAATCTTTGATGCACATCTGTTCTGCAGCTGTTGCCCCCGGCGACAACAAGCACTGATCTTTTGGGACGTGACATTTTCTAGAAACAGCCTGCGCCGGTTATCAGACCATAAAGTCTTCACACGGCTGACCAACTGAACCAGAGGAGAGGTAGACGGGTCAGTCAGGATGGAGTTGGGCCATGGTTCTGCTCTTTATTTCTGCTTATTTTTTTTTAGTAAGTTATTATTGTCAGTTATATTTTGAAGATTGAGCTTCTTTTTATCTGACTTCCTTCTTTTAGTCTCTCTCTGTGTTCCACCTTCCTCTCTCCTGCATTGTGTTTATTGTGTGAATGTTAGGGTAGTACTTTGAAACATCACATCCTGTTTTTGGGACTTGGGTCCAGGTGGCATTCTTATTTTAGTCGGGCTATACCACGATAACACCATCCAGTTCTAGGGGTCTCAGTCCTATTGTACGGTCTGCACCGAGCTCCTGAAAACAAAACAGGAAACGCAGCGTATAACTGACTATAATAATCTTACGGCAAAATAAACGAAACCATGAAAGTTGGTTCTGATTGGTGAACGCTGGAATAAATAATTTGTTGAATTTTCTTGACCCAGTTTTGTCAACAATGTCCACCAAACTAAGATCTGTTAAAGTCAGGGGATATGATTCCTCGTAGTGTGAGGAAGAACTGGAGTGATTTTGGGCAAGTTTGGTTGTATATTTCCAACCATAGGGAGAGCTTTATCTTTTTTTTGGGCCGTATATTTTATCAACTGTTGGTCCGATTCAGTCCAAATCTGGTGCTTATGAATCGAGGAGATCTATCTTAAATATATATATATATAAGATAAGATAAACCTTTATTAGTCCCACAACGGGGAAATGGCAGGCAGTATATATATATATATATATATATATACTGCCTGCCATTTCTCCGTAGAGTTCCCCTCCAGAACCAGCAGCACCACCAGCGCCAGCAGCGGCTCTCTCCTCTCTCGTATCGACGCTGGCTTTGATTTCTCACCGAGCAGATGAGGGGAATCGATTAGCTTCATCATCAGGTTTACCGACTGTGATGCACAGAATGGTTTATCTACTCGGATGCCGGAGTTGCTATTTTCCGTATCAGTGCATCCGGACCCGTTTAAAGAAGAAAGAGCGGCGTCTGCGTCCTCATTTAAGCCTTTATAGTGCAGTGTTGTATAGATAATGGAAATTAAAGCACTCTGCTGATGTTGACCACCTCTCAGGTGATTTGTGACGAGGAACCAGAGATTAGATTCCTCTTAATGTCCCTCCGCTTTCCGACAACACCGACGCTGATTGGACAATACGTCTCCATTTCGTGATGGATTTAAGGAGAGGTTCTCGAAAACATAGAAAAACACAAACTTAATATAATTTCTGAGCATTTCATTAGACTGTATTAACGTTTGTTTAAAGACTCGGCATAGGTAGCTGTAAGTCAGAGCCAACGTATCTCATTCTATTTTTAGAAAAGGTATAAAAGTAGGAGATAATGAGTGGAGCTCTATGACTGTGGTTGAACCAGATTTGCACGGCAACAACATTGATCTGCAGGTTGTTGTGAGAGTAGGAACCAAAGATGGTTAATGAGGAGTGAAGGTTTACACTGTAAAGTGTTAAAAAAGTTGGCTTTAATCGGGAAAATCCATTGTTTCCAAATAACTAAGTGAGGTTGATTTTACAATATAAGTTCTTAAAACCTTCAAAGAATGTGCATTTTGTTTGACAACTTGAATTTAAGTTGTCAAACAACTAAATTACATTATTTAGTAAAGTATACTTTACTGAATAATGTTGAGGCTATCAATTTCCGGACTTTTGTTAGTGATCTATTTTTTTTTCAAAAAAAAAAGCAAAAGCGGCCGTGGCCTCCCTCTGTGTGGTTTTAATCTGCTCTGATTTCATCCAGACGGTTTAAGCACAGCGAGTGAAGCAGACAGGAAGCAACAAGGGGTGGGAAATAGCTGCTGCGAATGTGTCCAACAAGACTTATGAGGGAAATGGATGAATGGGATCAGGCTATTGATTTTTTATCCACTTCAGTGCAGCCACAAAAGGCCCAGAGGGAGAACTCAACCACAGAACACAAACACACATCAAAGTTCACCTCAGGGGAACCGGTGGTGGGCGGAGCCACTAAAATGTGCTCATTTTTTTTTAAATTATATGCATCAGATTTGTTGGTTAACAAAAGCATAAATGAGAATAGGAAATAAAGCTGCAGATCCCAGATGAACATGTCCCACTAAAATTCTCCCACACATGAAGATGTCTCCCAAAAATCGGAGATTAAAAGGAACCATGTGATCAAAAAGGTGTGTTTAATAAAAACAAAAAAATAAGTATTTGAATTACAGATTACAGATCAGATTTGGACATTTGTATCGTGTTCTGAAAATTTTTTAGAGGAAACAAGCATCCCTGTTTGGATGACAGCAAACAAATATGTATATTGGTTCCATGACCGAAATATGCATCACATTTTGCAAAATCAACATTTAAAAAAATGTTTTTTGATTTTTTTTTTACTTCCCCAAAAAGTAGAGGACAGTAGAAGAGGTGATTTGTAGCCATGATGAGAGGATGGTGAACAGTGGTACTTGGCCATCTGTGACATCATCACAGGTTGGTTAATGATGTCACCGATTAAAGGAGTCTGCAGATCTGAGCCAATCAGAGAAGAGTCTCAACAGACGATGGCGTTTTCAGTGTCTGATAACACAAACTTTTGAAAACGGTTCCGGAGTGTGATGTTTTGAAATAGCCAACATTTATGTGTTCATATAAACTGGCTATAAGAGGGAAAAAATGCTGGAGGGACTACACTCTCATATGACTTGAGAACACCCTTATGAACCATCGGGGTGAGCTGGAGATTGTTGTTGGGGAGAGGGAAATTTGACCCTACTTGGCCAACTGCCACTGTGACCTGACCCCGGATAAAAGGAAGAATTAGATGTTTAAGCCGCATTTGAATAACCCATTGACTGTATTGACAATCTGATCGAAGGACAGGAGGCAAAGATGAAGATGTTGATGGATGTTCTCTGGGAGTGAGGAGGATGGACAGAATTAAAAAGGAGGACATCAGAGGGACAGCCCAAACATAATTTTAGCCGTTTTCCTCACTCTTAGTTAAAAAAAAGGTTTCTTTCTCTACATTTTACGCACTGATCGCTGTAGTCGATGGGGGGCAGCGACCTCTCTGCAGCTCCAACGCTGCGTGACTCAGTCTGTTTCTGAGGAGGGGGGAGATTTTACAGTATGGAGGGGGGGATTAGGTAAGCTGTAGTCGTGTCCAAGTCCCACGCCGAGTGGATACGAGTCACTCGTGTGCAACGAAAATTCTGCTGACGGAGAGAAACCCGCCCACAGATGAGAGAGAGAGAGAGAGAGAGAGAGAGAGAGAGAGAGAGAGAGAGAGAGAGGAGACTGCAGGGCCTGATATGTGACGCTGAGTTGGCTCGGAAAACACAACGCTGATGAAGTGTTTGCAGTTTGCGACGGCCTTTCTCGCTAAAACGGTGCCCGCCTCCTCACTCACAAGTAGTTTAGTCTACACTGTAAAAAATATCTGTAGTAATACAGTCAAAAGGGTCAACGGTAAGGGGTTCAATAAAACTGAAAACAATATACTCTAGTGGTAGACATGTTAAATTATCTTTAAATTAAGAAACTTTAATATGTAGAAAAACACAGAATTTTACTGTAAAAAATTCAAACTTTTGATAGAATGAACAGAAAATGACAATAATCTCCCAAGCAAGTTGTTCAAAAGGATTATTATAGTAAAAGTATTATTCGCAGTACATTACAGATTTTGCAGGTATTTTTACTTAAATTAGCAGTTAAAAAAATGTATATCTATAAAGGAAGATTAATGCTTTTGTTGGTACAGTTACGAAATGAGAAAAAATATAGAGAAATAATGTTGTTTTCATGGTAAAATAAACAATGCCTCTTAAACAGTCACTATACACAGTAAAAATAAAATGTGAATAATTTACGGTAATATACCGGCAGCTGTGGTTGCCAGGATTTTGGCATAAAAAAAGCAGTCACCCTGTACAAATCATGAATATATTATTTACATCTTTGTGTACATCAATAGATATCTGATGTCAACTTTTGTTTCTGGAGCATAATAAAAACATTGTCCAATCAGTCACCAGTCAACGTTTTAGTTTCCAGAGCCGAACTCTTAAGACTCCATATTTTTTCCAGACAAAAAAAAAAACCCTGATCCAGGGAGGAAACAAATGATGCCGCAGACAAATGTGTACGTCCAAGTTGGGTGGTGATGGGGGGGATCCATGAGTATAAAAGGAAAGGAAAGAAAGAGATGAAAGCCATTGGCTGGCATTAAAAAATTACAACAAATGGTGATTAATGTCTCGCTCACCTCCAAAGAACCTGTTTGCTATTCCATCGGCAGGGAGCCAAGTCAGAACCACGCCGTTACATCACAGTGTAAGGTCACTCTTGGCTCTAGACCAGCAAAGAGTTGGTTGTTTGTCTGGCACCAGTTTTGAGAGCCAGTGCGGTGCTTAGGCTGTCGAAAAGGAAATAACTACTGCCAAGTCAGGCTCTGGCGCTAAACTAGTCCTGGTACCAGCTAGTTGGAAAAAGGGCAATAGGTGCTCTTAGAGCCAGTTCTTGAGCCAACCTGACCGGACATGAGAGTCTTACGTCGATTCGTCAGTTGAAACTCGTGGTGGCGGTTCTTGGATGACGGGGTAGTGCAGCGTGCCGCCTCTTCATTTTAAAGTGGGGGTAAACTTTGCAGCGCCTTCGCTGAAATACCTGCATGAGAAGCTTGTAAACATCACGAGACTCTTTCAACGCCGCGTCTGATCACGGAAAGGAAGGAGGCTTTCCCGCTTTTGAAGCAGGCAGGTTAGCCTTACGGTGTGCACTTAACAAGCTCTTAAAACCCAAACAAACTCTGCCTGTTAGCGATAGCGTGTGCACAAGCACACATGCCGGCGCCGAGGAGCCGTTATATCAGTTCCCATATTTTGCATGTTTCTTTGCCGGAGCCGTCAACAAGTTTTAGTAATAACCTCTAAGCTGTTTTGGGCTCTGCGCAGTCTGTTAGCAGGCGATAGCACAACTGCTCGTAGCTGGAGGTGTGCTCGTGTATGTTTGTGTGTGTCAGCGAGGCCCTTTTTATTTTTGCACACACACACACATGCATACACACACACACACACAGCTCTAGTGTGTACCACTCGCTCGGTGCTTCTGCTATTGTTTGGTGTGTATGTGCAGGTAGATGTGTGCAGATGCATAATCCAAGCTGCAGAGAGACTGTGAGTGTGCACCATGTTGTAAAAAGTAAGTGGATTCTCTACACTGTTAAAAAACAAACAAACATATAATTTACAGTAAAATGCGTTGAACATGTAAAATACATTACAGTAAATTACCACAAAAAAAAAAACAGTTAGTTGTTAAAAGTCTTTACAAGGAAATTATATTGAAATCAACAGTATTTCACAAACCTGTACCGTAGTTCTAACGTCTCGTTTCTGCAGAAATGAATGGTATTTTACCGTAACGTCTTCTACGTGGTTATCTTTCACGGTAAAATTCTGGCCAATGCAGCTGCCAGTCTTTTACTGTAAATTTTAAACTGTATAATTACCCTTTATGATTCTGTTCATCTGAATTTGATGGTTTTTGTAAGGATCTTCTTCCACACACTGACCTAAAGGGTTCTGAGTGGGGTTGAACTCAGGATTACTGAAAACCATTCCACGCTGGCTTTGTTCATTGCATCATTGGTCACATTTTCTATCCCAGCGCGAGTTCGTTTGGAGAACAGACCAGGAAAAAAAGCCCGAATGAAAGTAAGCTGGATCCCTTGCAGGGTTATAGACTTAGACCAACATAAAATATGCATCATTAACCCTGCGGATTTTTTTATTTTCTCTTTGAACAGAACATTTTATTTATTTTGCTTTGAGCTATTTGGCAGGGGCCCATGCAGTATACAACAGGGAGAATAAAACAGTGAGCTAGAAAGTAGGTAAATTCAGCACAACAAAGTAAAACAGCAAGTGCAACATAAACAATACATTTAAAGAAAGTAAACCTGATATTAGAGAGGGTTTGTTGCCGGATTAAACAGGATTTGGAAGCTCTCTTGTGTCATCAGGCAGCAGGTTCTATGCCACAACTCTAATGTCAAATGATGAGTCACAGCATTACATGTTTAAGGTTCCATGTGAAGCTGGTGGAAGTATTTCCAGATGGTCCATGAACAGAGTTAGACACAAGCGTAACATGATGAAAATGATTTACGTTTGCTAAACGTAACGTCCTGTGTTCATGAAAATGCTGCAAAGATGGGTTTCATTGCTCAGGGGTTGGAGCAGTGGTCTTGTAAACCTGGGATCTTGAGTTCAAATCTCGCTCTGGCCTCCACGTTACCTCAACAAACCTCTTTGGTGGCCAAGCCAGTAGAGTCTTGCTGCCGGTTCCAGTCCCGGATGAAAGGGGTTGGTTGAATAGTGAAGGGCTACCAGTTCAATACCATACAAATAACAGAATGTTACAAAACCGTCTGGGTAGAGATAAACAGACTGATATGAATAGAGATGGACATAAAGATAGACAGATAAAGATAGATTGACCGGATGGTTCTAAATAGAAATAGACAAATAGGGATAAAGAGATAGTAAGTTAGAGATTAAAAGAAAAAGACCGACCAAAAGAGATGGAAATCTAGACACTTATGTAGAGATATGCAGATAGAAACAAAGGATGGAAGTATGGATATAGTGATGAATATGAAGATAGATAGATAGATAGATAGATAGATAGATAGATAGATAGATAGATAGATAGATAGATAGATAGATAGATAGATAGATAGATAGATAGATAGATAGATAGATAGATAGATAGATAGATAGACAGACAGACAATAAAAGATAATGACACATAGAGTTAGACAGATGGAGATAAATTGATAGAGATACATAGATATACATAGATAGAGATGATTAATAGGGATAGATAGAAATATAGATATCCAGAAAAAAGATAGAAGATTGTGATAGACAAAGAGTTAGACTGATAAAGATAGATAAGAGATAGAAGATAATGATAGATAACATTAAGTGAGACTAATTGAGATAAATAAGAGATGGAAGATACTGACAGACACATAGAGTTAGACTGATAGAGATACAGTGCATCCGGAAAGTGTTCACAGCGCTTCACTTTTTACACATTCTGTTATGTTTCAACCTTATTGAAAAATGGATTAACATAAACAACAACAGCCTTATTACATTTGTTAACAACAAATGGAACAAGGCTGTAACACAACAAAATTCGGAAAAAGTGAAGCGCTGTGAATACTTTTCGGATGCACTGTAGATAAGAGATTGAAGATAGGTAGAGACAGATAGAAGACAAGACATTAGAAAGAGCGACAGATCAATAGATCACCAGGCCATACTGCTCTCTGCCTGAGACACCAGTATCTGCAGCACCTTCTTAAAGCACAGCTGCACTTTAAGTGTCTTCTGGTGGCTCATTTCAGTGCTGTGAGTGTCGTACTGGGGAAAACAACAACAACAAAGACAGAAAAAGCTGTGTGAACAGAATCCAACCCAGACTGTCCTCAAGTCCCGCTCCTCATTTTTCAGAGTCTGGTTCTCACTGAACCATGAGTCTGAGGACGGAGGTTCGGGTGCTGGGCAGATTCTAAACAAGGCAAAAATAGCATTGGCTTTCCTCGATTTCTGGATTGAGCCCAGGGCCTTTCATGGAACCAGTAGGTGGTCCCGACATTTTGTACGACCAGTGTTCACACCAGACACGATCAATATTTGGGCAGAAAGACTCAGACCGCAGGAGGCTCACTATTCCATGAGGTCTGGCCCCTTCTGCCTGCTCTCTCCATCTTAGCGGGAGTCAGGATAATGATTCCTTTTTTGGGAGATAATGGAGTGTGCTGTGGCCTCGCTGAGCTCTTTTGTGACAGGGCTTTGGAATGCATCTCTGCAGGAGCGCTGCCCGGAGGTCCTCAGTCTCACGAACAGGACTGGTATAGACAGGAC
The DNA here is from genome assembly GCA_037951165.1 of Lophius americanus. NCBI lineage: Eukaryota > Metazoa > Chordata > Actinopteri > Lophiiformes > Lophiidae > Lophius > Lophius americanus. Next base: position 765,313 of record JBBDHG010000309.1, read on the forward strand.
ATAGAAGCCAAAAGGCTTTGCATGTATCTCACAGCAGGGCTTCTTCTCCGCTCAGAACATCCCCCCCATGCTGCATCCCTGAAGGTGTCGTTAAAGATGACACACCTTATCTGCTTCTTGATGCCTGATGACCCCCGTGGTGATGCTGCTCTGTATGCCCGATGTGTCCATAGGAAATGTTCTGCTAACAGGTTAGGCTTTTGAAAGATGAGAAAGTATCTGTTAAACCGACTAAGTGATTTGTATCTGTGTCCGTTTGAGGCCGTGCTTTCCCCGTTCTTGCAAACAAGCACATAATTGGGCTTCTAAGTAGGTTCACTGGGCATGTTAGATTGGAATGAAACCCTACTTTTATGTTACAGCCAAAGGTTGTAGTATTTGCATGTGGCCCCCTCAGGTACACATAGGTGGTATTTTGCAGCTAAAAATCCCTGTCTGGAGATAATCCAATTTTTTGCACGTTTCAACTGCACCAATGGAAAGTCTTCCTGGTCTTATCCCACAAATAATGCGTAGAATGACACGTATTCCCCGGCCCCTAAAACATTCCTTGAACAGGGTGAGGTTTCTGACAGTGAATTAATGAATGTTTGTCTGTCTATCAATCAGTCGTGGTGAACAACCATGCCAAAAATGAATTTACTGGGGGGCACCCCAGTAAATTCCAGTAGGAGTCCACATTAGGGGATCCTCCCTGACTGTTCAGAGGTCCCTTGCCAGTCAAGTTGAATCCCTCAGGCGACTGCGGAGACCTCACCAGTTTACCTCTCAACAGCTTCTCATGTGGGGTTTTCCCTTCCTCAATGGTAAAGTCTCTCACTTCATTACGTTTTTTCTTGTGGAAATAATAAATATGATAATTTGTCAAAATTTGGGATTACAGTCGCACAAACAACCAGGTACTTAATGCCCGGATGGTGAGGAGAGAGGGCGCAGTGAATACTCAGTCCACCATCTGATTCAGCAAGATCCTGTCAAAGGGCCTGAATGATGCAAATCTTGGTCATTTTTATAATTCCATTTGGGTCATTTGAGTCGCCCCATGTAACATCGTGATCATTCGTGTCTCCTTGCGGTTTTTAAATCCCACCATAATGTCCGGGATTAATGTTTTCCTTTCTTTGAAGGTAGTTTCATGTTTCGTAGCTTTGTTGTTGTGCTAAATAGTAAATATGATTGTTTAAATTCTGGTTGGCAGGGTGGCAAAAGAAGCCCTCGGCCCTCGTTACGGTGTGGCAAAATCCGACCAGGGAGCCTGAATGTTGCAAGAAATGCAACTTTTGATAATTTGCAAAATGCCTTTTGCGTCATTTGAGTCGCAATTGAGTCTAAATTTGTGATTACTCTCATCTACTTGCGGTATTGCATCAACTTAAAATAAAGGAGCAGAGAAGTTCCACATTGCTAACATGAAGTTTTAAGTTACTTTGTTAGGTAATGGTGCCTCGCGAGGTGCCGATGTAGCAAGGAATTAATCAAATAGAAGAAAATGTTAGTGAAAGAAGCAGCAAGAGTTCAGGCTGTAACTTGCGACTCTACCCCTTAAGGATGAGAAAGGTCTCCAACTATCTCACCTGAAGATTTTTTACAAAAAGGGAGTCAGAAGCTTTCGGATGGGTGGATGAATAAATATCGCAAAAAGATGTGGGAACAGCTTAGGATGTTACTTCACCACTAGTATGGTTGTTGGGACATTTTACATTTACATCAGTCGGTACTCATGTAAGTTAAAAGTACCCATTTTAGTCAGGTACCCCGTAAAATATACTGTAGAGTATGTAAGCCTCGAAAGCATATTTCTAGGTAGCAGTGGAGATTCACGGCCGGCCCTGTGACTTGTGAATGAAAAGTCTCTCTCTGCCCTGGCCTGTTTCTGATCTTACGGCGAAATCTCTGAGGGTTTCTTTTTCTAGAGGAGTTGATAGAGGTTTTGTGGGCCTCCAGCAGAGATTGACACTTCTGAGAGGTGGCTGATGTCAGAGGTAGAAGGACAGAAAAGAAGGGTAATTGCGTCTCCGGGGTTGGAGTTGGAATCTGACAAAAAGGGAAGGAAAAAGAAGCAAAATTTTCACTTTGCAGGAGGAGATGAAACACAATGGATAAGTATTGACCCAAGGTGGTCCGACTCGTCCTCCCCAGGCAATGAATGAGAATCTCTGTTCTTATCGTATTCACTGCATTGCACGTAATTCCAGCTTCCTCTCCTGCTAACTCCTCGTTTCTTCTCAGCACAAAAGATCTGAAGGAAGGTGAATCCAAGCAGCATTGTCTGGTCAAAAAAAATCAATGCCTTACACACATTTGTCTGGCTTTGGAGCGGATTTTAATATCCGCGTGCCAGCTGCTTTCTAAGGGTGTCATAAAGCTTAGTGCTGGTGTTAATTTCACAATCTGTTTAGTTTGTTCAGGGGTTTGTCTTCCCGCAACATATTTGCTTAGCTGAATATTAAAGCCGGAAGTCTTTCAATATGGGTATGCATTTTAAGGATACAAATACATCAACTAGATTAAATGGAAACTACAGAAATTGTTAATATTTCTTTCATGGACAAAGGGGTATTCAGAACAGGGACGTTTTCATTCCACATCTCTGCTGTCCGTTTACTGTTGTTTTAAATATTATATATCGAAAATGTCTCGCAATGTTAATTAAAAAGTATTGACACTTACTTTGGACAAGAGTTGTAGAGTTTTTGTGAGAAGATGAGTGTCGATTTCCTTTGAGACCAACAATACTTACTCATTTATGAATTCATATTTGGTTTGTTAGGGGCAGATACCGTATTCAAAGTCGAGGCTATTCCATGCAAGCAACATACACTGGTCAGCCTTTACATCAAACTACAAGCCTCTTCTCCAATGCCCTCTCACCGGTTCACCGGTTGTCCTTCCATAGACCACTTTGATCAGCAATAACCACTGCAGACGTAAAACCATTACAATCTGGCGCTTATCAACATTGCTCAGATCCATTTTTGTGCTTTGAAAACGTTAACTTGCTGCAAAATGTATCCAACCCACTGGCAGGTAACCATGGCAACCGGATTTATTCTGACTTCAACTGTCAGTAGTTATAATATAATGGCTGATCGTGTGAGATCAGTTTTCCACTGTGTTTTCATTTAAAATCTGAGAGTGAGCCCCCTGGCATTTTGTTCGGATTCTGCTGTCACCCGCTCCTTTCTCGAGCCGTAACGTCTCCACCGAAGAACGAGAATAAGCCTCTGCCAAGAAACATGATAAGGTTTCAGAAAAGGGAATGCCTCAGAGATTATAGCATGGCATTTCCATCTATTGTGACCGCACTTATTTTTTTTTTAGACGTTGGAGACCTTTTAAACGTGTGTGACGTGTAAGACATTTTCCAAACCCTGAGGGAGACGACACTAATTTATTAGCAGACATACCGAGAGCCAAGCGTATGGAGAAATATACAGCTAGCCCTGATGGCGGGAGCTCATTTAGCATTAGAATGATATAAGTTCAATAGGTCTTACATTTTATTCTGACCTTAGGTAAATAAGGCTGATTTAGCCAGTTAGCTAATTTTAAGCTTTTGATTGTTAATATTCGAGACCGACATAATTTGATGTAGCCACATTTACAAGGGTTAAACATGGATGGGATGTGAGGCTAAGGACCCGTTTATTGAGCCCTTTCAAGCTGGTCCTGGTGCGGCCCTCCATTCTGTGTAGAAACAACGGAGGCGTATTGTGCAGTCCGCGTTATTCCATAGATGGCAGCGGAGGTAGTGACAGAGGCGAATCAGGTATAAAGAAGAGACGGAGAGGTAATATAGGGTTGTGAATTTCTGACAACGTATTATGTGCACTGCTCACAACTAGAAGTCTTAAAAGGATCTAGTCTACTAGCTGACTCAAAGAGGGATAGAATTGACCAAAACCAGTTTCAAATTGAGGAGACAGTGACACATCAGGGAGCTCCTTAACCTCTGGGGAGAGGACTAGATAAGCCGCCCATGTGACTGGGAAGGTAAAGGGTTGTTTTTGATCAATCTTAATTGATTTTTTAAAAAGTGCTACTCGAAAGCACACCAGTCATTGGTACCACTGTGCAGTAAGTTCAAACCTCTTTTGTTTAAAGAACCCCGGCTACCTGCTGGGTTGTCATGTATAATCTTTATAAAAGCATTGTCGGCATAATCGATGAAGTTAAAGACAGAAATCTTCTCATTAACCCAATCCCCCAATGGTAAAAGTTCCAGGAGACGATCCAGATGACTATCGAAATCTAATGGTTGTTCCCTCTGGGCCGTAGAGTACCTTTCGCTTTCCTTGCAATTTTGCGGCAGCTCATGGCTTTGCATTGACAATGCTATGCGTTGACTTTCTATTTAATCTCTTAGTGTGCAAAATCTGCAGTAGAATTATGCGTTCTGTGGTTTGTCCAAGCATTGTCGGCAGCGTCAAGGAAGATGTAAAAATCCTGTAATTACTCATTGGTAAAGGGTTCTTCTGGATCCAGAGAATAATCCAGATCACCACCAAAATTTTACGGATTGCTCCTTTGGGCCACAATTCTCCATCAAAAATCATTATAACATGAAAATATTTTTGTCGCCTTCTTGTTTAATAAAGAGGTCGACACTTTCCCAACCCTCCATGGCATTTTTGTCACTTTTACCCAAAACAACGAGGTGCATTGAAGTCAAAACTTTCTTGGATGGACTGGGTTCTGTAGAAGGAGCTACTCCCCGATCTATTTGTTTGCAATTAGTCAAAAAGTCACGTTCTTTTTAACGCAGAAACGTTCTCTCGTAATGTTTATCCTCACAGCGGGACAAATACAAAACCTCAGATTAATAGATTAATAGACAATTAAAAGCCTACACCACAGTTAATTAGCGATCAATCATGCTGGCGAAAATGACCTCCCTCTCCCTCTCTCTCTTACTCGCTCGCTCCCTCCGCTGTGACTTTATGAGTTATGAGTTTCCGTTCGGCCTGTCACTTATCCGACTCGGCTCTTTGTAATTAATGATTGATCAGTTGACGGAGTTAAAACACGGAGCCTGTTCCTCAGGGCGTCACTCCTGTCATGCTTTATTAGCTGCATCGTGCCGCACCTTGAATACCGATGAAGTGCCTGGGGCATAAATATGTTTGTAGAGTTGACGACCAATGGGAAGATAGCAGCAGAGCTCAGCGTGGAGCTCAAGGTGGACCACAAAGAGACGACTTTAGATGGATGCGTTAACTGTTATTTATTTCTTTTTCTTCTTTTGTGCCACTTAGAACACCTTCTATGAGGTTTGTGATGTGGCCCACAGCCGCGTGGAAAATCGCCACTGCTGTATTTAAACCCGCCTAACCGCCCATGCCCATAGACAATTTAAGGTCACCAGTTCACCGATATTACATGTTTTTGTCCTGTGGTTGGAAGCCAGAAGAGAGAGAACCCACGCAGACATGGGAATAATATGAAAACTTAACACAGAAAGGCCCCAGATTCCAGTGTTCGAACACCAAACCTACATGTTGTGAAATAAATGTGTTTCCCACTATGCCTGTCCGACAATAAAAGCAGTTTTTCTTCTTTTCTTTTGCACTTCCTGCAGACAACTTGCTTCCTTGTTCAACTATTTTTGCTTCATTCAGTACCTCAAGGACGTTTGCGGGCTCAAAGCTCTTTTTAGCCCCAACAATGTTGCTTGGTCACATTTGCAGAGACGTTGCAGTGATATCGATAAAATTTCAAAGTTGAATTGGTTTGATTTAGAAACATCAACTTTCTGAATTTCTTTGCTGCAATACTTTGAACTATTTGGAATGTGAAGATTCTGACTTTCTGGGTTGGATTTGTCACAACGACTCAGCTTTTGGTGTTTTGCCTTGGGATTCTAGAAAACTTGACTAATTCCTTCATTTTGTTGTTTTTTTCACAATGGAGTCCATCTAGTTTGTCGGGGTGGTAACAGAGTGTTGAAGAGAGATATTTTCTTTGATAAGTATTCTTATTTATCCCGGAACCGTATCGTGGAGAGGCAACAGTTCAAATACACTATGCCACTATTCTGCCACTTCTTAACTCTAAACTCAAAATACCGCAAACTGATGTAACTTGGTCAACAACAGGGCTGGGTGACGCTGCAATTTAAAAACAGTTCATCCTAATATCACGTTAATTTTCAGAGCGTAACTCAAAAACAAGGGATGGGGAAAAATCAATGCAGCATAATATTGAACTCTTTTGTATTGAATTATTATAGAAACATCAAGTTTTGATATTTTATTTTGTAAGAAAACATGCATTGAATATCTGGTACCAGGAAGATCAAATCAATTTCTTTCAGTCCACTAGATGGTGCCGTAGAGTTGTTTTACTGGTGAGGTCAGCGAAGATGACGGTCGGAGTGTCACCGTCAGGGAACCACATATTGAAAAAGTTGTGATTTACGGATTAAAGATATTAACGTTTATTCAGCAATTCCCTGTGCATTCTGCATGACCGTGGACTTTTGTCCATATAACCGCTACGCATCTGCAAATGTGATCAATCAATATAGTTCCCGCTCAAAATAGTAATCCACCCACAATGATCCCACAAAATCAATAAAGGACTGAATAGATTAAAATGGATAGGGAGGCAAGTAAAACCAGAAACAGAAGTAAATCATCTAAATAAAACTTTCATTATTGTTGAACGTCTGTGCAAAGAGCAGCGCAAGAAAAGAAAACAAAGAAAAAAATGTTGTCTTTACAAGATTTTCCTCCTGGATTGGGACACAGGTGAGGGTTTTCTGTAATTTGAAAGGTTTTATGTATCAGTCAATATACTGTGGGTTTAATTGCACCTATGTATGAGTTTTGATGTGAAATATTCTGTGTTCTTACAGAAAAAGTGAATAAATACATTTTTTTTTTTTATTATAGTAATTATTTGTTTTATTCTTGAGCTTTCATGCAAAAAAAAAAAACAGCTCAAAAAAAAAAAAGAATAAAAAAGCTCTTTGAATTCCGAGCAATACCCAAATTGAATACGATACAAAATACCAGTTCCTTTCCAATAAGCCAAAACCGTAATAAAGTATGTCTTGAAATAAATCATTTCTGGTTTGGCTTCTTGTGGAACCACAGGAGAAAGTCCTTTTAGCCTGGCTTTGGAGTGACAGTGAATTCAAACTGAACTGAACTGAATTCAATTGAAGCGAAATGAATTGAATGAAAATGAATGTGGCTGTTCGGTTGGGGAGGAAATGGCGGTTCCACTAGCATGCTGGGTTAATGTGGTGTCCGCTCTCATTTTGTGCACATTAGCGGCGAGTGACTCGGACAGCTTTTCTGGGACTTATATTCCCCCGGCTGTTTGTTCTCTTCAATGTCCTCTACATCTGCTGGCACGGTCACTTCCTGTTAGTCGGAAAGATGGACTTCATGTCGCGACACGCTGAGAGGAAATATGAAGAGGAGAGGAGGACACCGGTAATTTTGACCAAGATCTAAGGGAAAATTACCAAACAGAGACTTTCTCGCCGAGGGTGGCTACTGTTCTTGCAGATCAATGCTGAATCAATCTCTGATGCTCAGCATTAAACCCGCGGGATGATAGCGAGCCGCTGCGGTTCGATGACCTCCTCTTGCACATCGCTAACGCCACCAATCCGAATAATTAGCCACTTAGATGCTAATTTTCTGCCATTAATTAAACTCAATGGCTGGGCTATGGAATTTCGGTTCTAATGTCTGCTCTGCTGCATCACATCCAGCCAGTCAGTCGGAATTTTCAGAAATTTCCATCTATGTATCTTTTAGTTTTCATCATAACTAAATAAACTGTCCAGCCATAACAATAAAACCACCTGCCTAATACTGGCCATATCACAGTATTAGGCACAGTAACTAGGGACAGTAACTATAGTCTTGGGATCAAAAAACTGGTCTTTATCTCTTTCATCGAGTGAGAACATTTTTTAAATTTTTGCATGACGCTGTGAAACAACAGACAATCAGTGCTGAGATTTTCCAGATGTTATATAGTGACCGTCACCTCCATGCTAAACAAATGAATTGGATTTCTGGGTGAACTACTCCTTTAAATCTCAATATCCAATAGTTTATAGAGCATTTTATCGTTGCTGTATTTCCTAGAGGGAAGCATGTTGTTGTAGTGGGCAGCATTGTTGCTCCACAGAAAGAAGGTTCCTGTTTCAAATCCACTCGGAAACCTGGAGGCTTTATGGGTGGACCTTATATGTTCTCTCATTGCTTCAGTGGGTTCCTGTGGGTGCTTCAGCTTCTCCCACAGTCCCAAAACAAGCATATAACATGAATGAATTGGTGTCTCTAATATGCCCATGATTGCAAAGTTGTCTCTATGTAATGAACTGACCCCACCTCTAGTCCAAAGTCAGGTGGAACAGGTTCTAGCCCCTCCCCCGGTGGACCCAAACTGGACAAGCGGTTCCAGAAATATAAAATAAATGTTTTTCCCTGAGTTGCAAAGCCACAATGGAAAACTTCATAGTGTGCATTTTATGCTCTTGCAGGGGCTGAACCAGATGAGGAAGGTCGCCCAGGTGGGAATCGATGGAGTGCGGCGGATGGACTGGCACGACTACGAGGCCATGAGGAGAGATGCTGCTCGCTCAGGTAGCGCCGAACCCTCTGCTGATGCTGCAGTTTAGTTTGGGCATCTTAGCTCAGGACATCTGCTCCGATACAGCAGGAGGACACACACACACACACACACACACACACACACACACAAACGCACACACTCGCTGCGGTACTATGGGTCACATCTGTTTTTACATCTCTCATTCCTTCAGTGGATTTCTCTCTCAGAAGCAGCACTAATCAATTCCACGAGTCCAGGTTCATAATTAAACGTAGTTAATCTTCTACAATCAGCATTGATTCAGCTCAAGGCCTGGGATGCTTAACGCACCTCCGCCTTCTATTGCAAATGTAGATTTAACCGGCTTTTTATGCTGTATTAAGTGCTACTTAAGAGGGAAGTGAGCTGGATTTGGAAGAAAGCAGCAAGAGCGTTGAGACCTTAAGGATCGGAGAAAGATGGGATTCTGCCTAAAGACGTAAATAAAACAGAAATCGACGATCTTCTCTTTTAAATATTTAATGTTCTACCTCCTTATATTTGGTATATTCTGTATTTTAATACGAGTCAGATGTCTGAAAAGGATTTTCATAAGTACTAATTAGATGAGGTTTATTGTGGGTCCAGAATCCAGAACTTTTAAGTTTACTTCCTGAATGATGTGGGAACTGCAGACCATAATATTCATGTGATAGAATTTGTGCCACCGGAGACCTCAACTGGGTGGGAGAGAGTAGGACCACTCGACTTTGTCACCTGTGTTCAGTACATACAAAGTCAATGCAAGCTAATCAGAGCAGTCCTCCAGATTAATGTCGTTAACTCACTTCGGCATTTGTGTTTTCTTCGGTTATGGTTGATAAGAGCTTGAAATGGCGAACGGAAACATTATATGTGTTGTCCCAAAAAGAGAAGGCCGTATATTATCGGGTTCCTGCTACTCATGTGAATAGATTTTGTTTTATTTCTTTCACTGGTTGTAGTTTATTTTTGAATAATGTTCTGCTCCCCTGTTGGGTTGAGCTCATTTTAAGTCACTATTTCGTCTTTTGAAATATGTTCCACTTGACTCAATCTGTGTACGATAAGATATTGAATGGGAGACAATTGGACAGTGTGTTTGAACTTGATTAATACATTTTATTTGCTCTTAAAATCACTTTTAACACTTTAACATGTGATAGCTTTGAGTATTTTCTTTTTCCTACATAATAATAATAATAATACATGTGCCCATATGTATTGTAATCGTACGTTGTGTTGTTTTTGTTTGTACATTATGATGTGTGCTGCTGTTTTCATGGCCAGGTCACCCTTGCAAAGGAGATGTCTGATCTCAATGGGATATTTCCTGGTATAATAAAAGTTTAATGAATTCAACGAAAACGCTGTGTGCTTTTTGTTGAATTAAAAAGCACACAGCTTTGTTTGGTGCGATCCATTGTTGCCCCCATAAACTAGCAGGACGCCTTTTTCTATTTTGCCTTACAAAATACAGACTGCACCTATTAGGAATAAATTTGAATGCAGAGCTTAGACTTGTAGGGGAGTATTTCCACAGCGTGGTATTAGTACTTTAACTCAAGTAAAGGATGGATACTTCATCCACCACTGGCTTTATTTGATTTTAAACCAACAGGAAGTGACATCGGCCATAAAATCCTGAAAACCAGCAGATAAATCTGGAGTCTAACACAGACTCTGAATGACTTTGCTTTTTCACCCGGGGATTACAGATGTCACTTTAATCTGTCACAAAAGGAACAAACCGCTCCTCAAAATGTTTCTCGGGGGCTGAGATTTGCCCGAGGAGGAGCGGGAAACCGTTTCGGTGATGTATGTTTATTATGCAGGGAAAACATTAAGTAGAGGAGTTTATCTCTGAAATGAGCCATTAAAGTGAGGAGTTATTTTCCACAGTTATTACCTTCAGGAATATAGACGGATCATTTCTGCCTAATGGATAAAGGCGCCTCACTTTAATCCGGAGCTCAGCTCCGACTATAGATCACCTTGCGCGTGTGCGTGTGTTTTGTGCGGCGCGCGTTGATGAGTGGCTAACGAAACATGTAGGCATTGACTAATTTCAAGCACTCCTGAAATGAGCTCAGCTTTTTAGGATGTTTTTCGTGGGGAGACGGGGTAATCAGAGGGTGATTAGCTGTCATACATGTAAACCCCGCTAAGTGCTAGATCTAGCACTGGTGAGGTTCAAGGGGCAAGTTTATCTTCATAGATACTCACTGTGTCCAAGGCTAACGAAACACTGGACAGTTCACAACTAGAAGACTATCTCTGCGGACTCTTGGGTCAGCGGTTACATCCATTTCCATCTTGTCGTTCATGCTTTTCATCCGTGTTCAAACTTATTTTCGGTATCGGGTCTCGGTTCAGTTCCGACAACTTAATTTATCCCGTCCACATTCGACCTCAAAGACAACCAGATAGAGTTAATAAGTCAGCGGGAACATATTCAAGACATGGGACAGTAGGAGGGGGCACTAATGTTACACTAAATAAAAGCCATAAATAAAAAATCATATCTTATGGATAAGTTTGTAATTACTATTACTATTATTATTTCTATTACTATTATTATTTGTATTATAGGATATCTGTTTTCCCTAACCGTTTAATCTTTTTGCTCAACTGTTTGGTCGAGCTCGTTTTGAGGGTCTATTTACGATTGAAAAATTCATTGGCCAAATGATTTGTCACTTTATTAATCCCATAAATGCCTCCAAATAAAATATTTAAAGAAATGCGTTTTCCATAATCATTTTTTCTTTCGGAGAACATCAAAGGGTTTAAGGGTTGTGATGTTACCCTTAAAGCATCGGAGAGAATTCAGTGGAAAGAACGTGTTTCGACTGACTGATCTTTTTTATTTGCTTTCTCAGCCACCTGTTTGTCCCAAATGGAGCCCAGGTCCCTCTGCTGAGCACCAATAACCTTGGAGCAGACTTTGACTCTGCTGTTTTAAGCTGTTCTTGTTTATTTCTTTTGCAGAAAACCCAATGAACTAGGATGCTGAAAAAAGAAATCTTTCTATAAAACATTTATAAAAATTACACAGGGTTGTGTCATGGACATAAAAGGAATGGATCTTCCGCGATAAATGAAATCTTTGTTTCCCTCGTTTGACAATTGTCAATTCTGTTTACATCAAACTTTAGCTGTGAGTCCAACACAACATATTTGTAGGGCTCCACAATTTCAGCCTTTGTATCGTGAATTAAGCTCGATACCGGTGTATCATTAAGCTTCCTAAAATCAATGATCAATTTCTTGGTTTTTGATACATTAAGATCCAGGAAGTTACCATTTTGAAATATATATAATAATATAATATAAAAACAAAACTAAACAAAATCATTAAAAACAGAGCAAAGCAAAAGATTTCATGGGGTTTTGAGACGTGGCGCCGATGGACTGACCCTGCTCATCACCCCTGACTGCTAGCTGTCGTGCTTCACCAGCGTATGGGTTGACTTTAATACAGTTCTTTCCGGTTCAGAATCCCATGGTGACATCACAGAGCTGTTCTGGCAGCAAAAAGTGGACATACACAATATTGCGCAGGCCGTTTTAATGTTATGGCTTATTAGTGTATCATGAGTACTGATTGGTACGTGTGTTTGATGCAGGTAGGGGTGAACAGGGGAAGCCGTTCACTCTGACAGAAACGGACCGGGTTGACCTGGCCTACCGGGAAAATGGCTTCAACATTTACATCAGTAACCGGATCTCCCTCAACCGCTCCCTCCCTGACATCCGCCATCAAAAGTAAGTCCTGCTTGAGTGAGTGGGTTTGTATCTCAAAGTATTCCTTCTGAGTGTTATAACAGTGTCTTAATGGTTCTGAAGCACCGAATGCAGCTGCCACAGTGTGGGTTCTCCTTCGGTAAAGCAGTCGCAATGATTACCCCCGTCTCCAGCCTCTGCTGGCCCATAATGCTACTGCAGATAAGGAGAGTCCAACTCAAGAAAACCTCAGCTAATTAAAGCGCTCTCTCCCTGGCACCGTTCCCTGACCAACTATGACTATCTGTCTCCTGCCACCCATCTATCCAATCTCCACTGCTACAAGTTCAATCCTGAGAAATTTGGAAAAACAAGCACATATTTTTAATCACCTGATTTGGTTTTCAGTCTGATGCCACCAGTATACGTCTGCCAAGAGGCCCACCTTGAAAGGCATGGTTGATTGGCAAATTCCCACGACCTCTGCTAGTAAGTTTGCAAGGGTGAAAAGTTGGTCCAACAAAACACGACCCGGACCTAACTTGCATTTTCCCTCCATCTTTCCACCCTTTCCATTTATAATGGCTTCGGTCCAGCACTAGAAGTCCGCTGGCTAGTGACCCCTATGTGGCTGGGTTTGTAAGAAACTCCTTATAATATATTATTTCCCGAAATAACAACCTTACTTTCGTACGACCACTAATGGTGGTGGTCCAATGTTATGATACAGTAAATAAATATCGTGTATGATGGATTCAGTTAAAGCTGAATAACTAACATAAAACCCCAACTGCTTGCAAAGTTTTTTAAAGCTCTCTCTGAGAAATCACAACCTCTGCGGATTCCTGCCGATCGTCAGCATACCTGCATTTTCCACAATGGCATTGTGGAAAAATCCTTGATCACAGCTTTTCTTTTGCCTGACAGAGCGCCTCTCTGACACTTGACCTTCATCTCCCTTTCATGTGAAAATCAGCTTTGAATGCCTCCTCTCTACCGGTCTAACCGGGAGGAATGGTTCCTTTACCGGTTTGTGGAAAAGAAGGCCCTCTTCGTCCTTGCTCAGCCCTCGCCATGACACGTCTGCAACGACGGTTATTCTATCTGAAAACATTGAACCGTAGATACCACTCATGATGGAATTAAATTTTTCGCTCCAGAGCTAAATGGTTTTGCAGCCATGTGAAAAAGAGAATCCTGTAATTCCAGTCCCTTTTCAAGCATTCGTGCTCTTTCAGGCATTGGTAAATTAGTGCAATTTTTATTTTTACCTGCACCTCACATCGATGGCTTTGAACAGCGGTCAAAGATCCTACAGACTGTAAACACATCATTACAGGATGGTCAGGCAACCATGGATTTTAAGACTGGCCCGTCATGCTAACTATAGCATGTCTCTATTATTACGGAAGAACCTTTTACAAGCTCGTACAGGAATCTCACGCCGAAGGTAAATACAAATACAAAGGTATTTGTGTTGTGGCTGTGTATCTTTTCAGCGAGCTTAGCAAGCTTTATCATGGCTAAAGCGAGCTTTAGCCATGATAAAGCTCGCTAATCAGTCAGTCAGTAATACGTAATGTCGCTATCGCAACAATTAAATGTCCGATGGACTGCGTGGAAGCCACCGGTTGACTTCTAAATGGTTCCATGAGTCAGGTCTTCATCTTTACCCTTCTTCGATTGGCAACGTTTCACACTCCGTTACGTTTTATTGCGTTAAATAATTAGTACGAGCCTGTAATTTGAAACTCACGCCGGATGCTAATTTCTTCTGCTATGGGATGTTAGGAGGAAGGACGCACGGCCCATGATCCCCGAAAACGGACAAGGCCGGGCAGAGGGTAGAGGGTACTCCATAGCTTGTGGCAAGTGTCATGCCAAGATCTGCATCCCTGGCGAGTATTGCGGGAACATGATACCAGCGCCTCATGCCGCCTTCAACCCCAAACCTTTCCAAGTCTACCTAGAGCCAGCGTCAGGGCCCCACTTTGATGCACCTTTGATTTGCATTCAACCAATCCCCATGCCGTCAACCCAAAAAAAAACGTTATTTCCACATCAATGCAACTTATCTATAAAGTTGTCATTACATTTTCAAGTATAGCCAATGTTTGCAACAGTAACTGACATTAGCGGAGATAGCTATAAATTAGCTCACACTAGTGATGATAGCTGACTTTGCTAATTTTATTTTATTGATAATAAAATTATCATCAATAGCTTGAACGATAGCTTACATTGTCAAATATTACTACGATTTACAACTATAGCCGACATTAGCAAAGATAGCCAAAGTTAGCTGTTTTCTTTTTAAGGATGATTTAATGATGATTCTGCGTCTAGCTTGAAGAGATTTTAGTGACTGGACAGTAAAAAAATGTATTGTATTTCAAACATAATACGTGTGAAAGGCTTCAACAAGTTGATGAATTCAGCTACTGAATGCACTCAATCCAAATCAAGTCTCTGTTACCATGGCGACTGTAATCGCTGTCGCTTTATTGTGGGTGTAATTGAGTTATTAGCATGTAAATAGGCAAAACGAACAAATGGCATTGAGGGCTGATGTAGCTGCCAGACTCTTGGATTCCTGTCGTCCGCCTCCTGTGACCAATAACATGGACACACTTGCCACCCCCACCCCACCCCACCCCACCCACATGGAGCCAGTCTGCAGCGTTTAGGCGCTGGCATGTTGTTTGTGCCTCCGGGGAAGCCGCCGTCGGAGCTGCGATGACACATTTGATTTTCAGATTTAATTGAAGCACACAAACGCACACACACACACACACACACACCTTTATCCCCGGTGGAATTATCAGACAGGATTTCACAGACTGACTGCCTGCCTTTACGAGTTGAATGCACGCACACACCGATCAACTAACACACTTGCCCTCTCTCCATTAGCGAGGGAACATCGCTCTCATTCCGTGATTAGCTCCCCTGCGTGAGTCCCGCCTGCTGTGATGATCATGAACAAGGTGATCCCCATAACCCCGTCATGTCGGCTGGCGTGTAACAGCTGCATGTGCTGCAAATTATCAAATCGAAGAGGTGATGCTGTTGCAGGACGAACTTGGCTGATTGTCTGAGCACCATCCCGCAGCGGAGGGATGGATTATTAAAAGATAACACGTCTCTTCGCTCAAATTAAATCTGTTTTGAGCCCCAACGGCGGCTGCCCTCCTTAAAAAAAAAACGGACTCCCATTTTTCATGTTCCTCAAGCAGGATTTATGAGTCTTTGGGCCCTGCCCACCTGTCTGAAAGGATACAAAAAATGTGAATTAAGATTTGTTGTGCGATTTCTTTTTTTATGGTAGTTAAAAAAAACGGCCACAAAACAAATACCTTTTTTTTCCCCAACGACATGCAGTCTCTTCCAGCCTTTATGGCAAACATCTCTAAGAACCCTGTGACCTGCTGCCAAAGTGCCGCAAAGCCAGAGGCTTTGCAGCCGATATGAGCTAAATTTAACTTTGGTAGTTTACATTAGCCAATGTTAGCGACAATGGCTGACATTAGCGAGCTTTAGCCATGATAACTGTTAGCAGTCAACTTAAGGATCATTAGCGGACAATAGCCAACTTGCGATGATAGCTGAAACCAAGTGTTGGTGGACTTCCCAGGATCCTTGTCCATTTGGAATCTTAAGTGATGCCGACATTTCAGCTTTCTCACGAATGGCAGGATGTTTTTCTTCCAGGATTTTCCTATTCTTGATGGAATCTATCTTAAACGCTGCAAGTTTTCAAGTAACAGAGGAAGCCAAACAGCTTCAGAGCACCACCGATTCTGCCCACGCCTCACTCTAGCAGCTGAACAATGTGTCGATCTTTACATTAACCCTAATTTATATTGGTGTTAAATAATTTTGCATTGTATCCAAGTAGCGTGATGCTGCTATAGAACAACAAAGAAAGAGGTTATTTAGTCCTCAATCCCAATTAAACCTTAATCATAGCAATGCCAGATCCACAAAATATTGTTGTTTTTTTATAGTGAACGAAGACAGAGGCATTTTCTCAAACACATATGAGATAGGGACACGGCAGAGATCTATTTTTTAACAGATGATTGCTCTGATGCTATTTTACACCTTCCCGTTCACCGGTATCTCTACATATCACTCTTTCCTGACAAAACAACATTTATATTTCTCAAACGTGTAATCATCCATCGATCTTTCGGAGAGGCGAGCATTTTTCACCGTAATAGCATGAGGAGAGAAAATGGATAAAAAAACGCAGGTTTTCAGAGAAGATTGGATTCCAGCTAGCTGCTGTCGCTTAAATGTCTCCACACCTCTCTCCTACATAAATAACACTTGTTTATAACCTGTATTTGTTTGATAATTAAGTAAATATCTGCTGTGATGGTGTTCAGATACATACATCTATACTTAGCTGGAGCACCTAAGGATAGTTTATTCTGGGAGCAGTGTAGGAGGTGGGGTGCATTCCATTAAGCATGAATCGCAGACTTAAACTTTTTAACCATAGTCTTAGATGGTCGAGCTTTTTCTGACGCTTTAGATAAATCTTTGACAATAATGATCTTCTTGAGTTCCTAAAATTCGGGCACCAAAAACCATCAAGTGGCGCCACCTCAGGACTTTTTACAGCAGCTCAAGAACTTTGAATATATTTTTTTTTGCAATATGGTATGAGATCATAATGAAACAGGATCCCCCAACTAATCACACAGCAAACACAAAGACTCTATTTAGATTTGGTTTGAGAGGGCTTTTTTGGGCGATCGGATCGCAAGTGGACAGCGAGACACATGACAAGTGTAAATGACCATCAGGACGCATCGTGATCCGATCACTCAAACCACTTGCTGAGGTGGTCTTGGTCGCGTTTGACAACATTTTCTTTCGACGTGTTGACGTTAATGTACTCTGATGCGTCTCCGACAAGGTTGTCACAGGTAAATACGTTGCGATAGCCACCATTTTACACTCCTTACCGAGTCACAAGTGACTCTGTCCTGTCAGATTCAACAGTTGGAATAGTACGTACGTGTATGTTAGATCTAGTTTAATTAATTCATGCTAATTTTAAGATTTAAAAATATACTGACTGTGGGGTTTTTTTGTATAGATTTTGGGAAAGACAGAGTAATCCTAAAACAATATGCTTACTTGTGTGGAGCGACCCGGTTTCCTGATGAGTTTTGAGTCTTAAAACATCTAGAATTTGAGCCCAGGGCTTAAACGTAACCCTAAAAACCAAAATAATGCATCAGTGGTTGATAAAAGGAAAACGAAAATGCAGGTTTGCACAATTTGGTTGACAATAAATTGAGCAACAGTGGCTGGAGTTGTAAAAGGGTCAAACACCAGCATTGACTTCTGTGTTTATTTCCTGTCTGCAGCTGCAAACAGAAGCTGTATGCAGAGAATCTGCCCAACACCAGCATCATCATCCCCTTCCACAACGAGGGCTGGTCGTCGCTGCTGAGGACCGTCCACAGCGTCCTCAACCGCTCACCTCCTCAGCTCATAGCGGAGGTCATCCTGGTCGACGACTTCAGCGACAAAGGTAGGCATCAGTGGTCCTCAGAGCTTCTCATGAGCGCACGCTTCTCTTGACTGGAGTGGACGGCAAGCCATCCTCAAAACAACCCTTTTCATGAAAACGCTTGAAAAAACCCAATGATGTGATTATGTCCAAATATGTTTAGGGTTTTTCCTCGTTTTTTTGAGACAGGTCACTCTTAAAAAGTCAGATTTTGTCAGCCCAAAAGTTTGGAGTGTGAAATTATGGACAAATTCAGTTGTTGTCCTGTTGGATACGCAGCCAAAGGGGAGGGACTTACGAGACTTGTCAAGCATTTGAAAATGGGAACCAAGAAAGCGACCGAAGAGCAACACATGAGAGTCATTTCCAATTTGTACGAAACAATTCACAAATCAAAATGTTAATGATTGACAGCTTGGTGCACCCTTTTATTGACCAATCAATCAATGAGCCAAGTCTATTACTTCAGCAGTACTTCCAAGAAATAGCTGCATCTCTGTGTATTCTACCTGACCTCTACATGGTTTGTTCTTTTATTTTTTTAAATTACGATTTTTAATAATTATTTTTATTTAAGCTTGTTTTTAATTTTTTTTTTAACATTTAATGTTTTTAACTATCGATTAATGTTCTTTTGCATTGTGTCGCAAGGTTCTTGATCGTTTGTGCGAAGAACTTTGAATTGCCATTGTTGTTGCCGACATGTGCTAGTTAAATAATATATTTAATATTTCAGTTTTATCTTAACGGAAGAGGCAATTTTTCATTGAGAGGACTTTTGACAGATTGGGTTTCGTCACGTGAGGATGGGAAGCGGTAATCGGGCTATTCTTGGGCATCCGATGTCTGCGGGGCCACATAAATGACAAACACAGAGAGATTTTGCTTAAACCCTCCTTCCAGGTCACATAAGACACGGGGTTCTAAGGAAACATTATACAAGCACACAAACTGTGTCCGAGTTAAAGTCGTTTTCTTTCCAGGCATCTGATGTCCAGGAAACGACAACTGAATTGAAATTAAGACGTTTGAAATGAAGGCTTCTGGGCTGTTATGTAAGAAAAAAATATAAGGAACTTTTTAGATTTCTTTCATGAAAAGGCAGGAGCCGGCCCACCTGTCATTTCCCTTATTACCACAGGACATCAAAGCCACATGTCACAAAGACATCAAAGTGACGTGTAAGTGATGTATAATTTGAACTGTGTTGATTCTGATTCTGCTTATTTTTTACAAAAAAAACTCTATTTAAATGAAAAAATAAATGATTTAGTTAACATAAAATATCTTTATTTTTAAAGCCCTAAGTGAAAATTGAAAGGGAATAGTTTGCCTGCACTACTTTAGAGGAGTTAACTTAACGAACTCTTTGTTTTGTGGAGACCATTGTAATGTTCTGGTGACAAAAACATGCGTCTTTTATTTGTCCCGTATTTTACCTTGATGACATCACAAATGATCAGCATTCATCCCCCGCCATGAATAAGGAGAGGAGGCGGGATGTGAGAAGGGTTTGAGTTGTGTACCTCAAACAAGTATTCTGGAAGTTTTTCATGCAACAACCCAAATAGAGAAGTGCTTCCTTTTGTTGTTCAGGAACTCCTATCATTTAAATATTTTCTGTTCCCATGGTTACAAGTTGAATTAAAGCCCAGATAAAAGTTTCTAGGGCATAACTTTCAAAAAAACTGTTCAAAGTTTTTTTTGTTTTTTTGAAATTTCATGGACGTCTTCCACACACTGAGAGGGAGGTCCTTTGATACTTCTTAGTACTTTATTTCAGCTTTAAAAGCAGAACTTTCTCTCCTGTCTAACCGTCCTTTC
Source organism: Lophius americanus (assembly GCA_037951165.1). Classification (NCBI taxonomy): domain Eukaryota; kingdom Metazoa; phylum Chordata; class Actinopteri; order Lophiiformes; family Lophiidae; genus Lophius; species Lophius americanus. Next base: position 784,988 of record JBBDHG010000309.1, read on the forward strand.
TTGGAAGACATCCTTGACGGGGAATCCTGAGTTCTTCATGGTCGTTCTTCTATACTTCTGTCTTCGACACCCACACATTTAACCGGAGGCTGAGACAAAGCTGGAAGACGTTGTGGGAGTTGTTACAATGCACATTAAAATGAATCACACAGGGCTTTCTAGATCTTATTTAGTTTAGTGGTGTTATAAAGTTTTCAAATGATCTGCAAAAGTTTTTGTTATGTTTGAAAACGGTTAAAAAAAAAAAAGCTCCACCTAGTTACTAAAATGTGAACCTTTAGAGTAAAATCTGATATATTGAAGACAGAAATCCTTGGGTACATTCCCCTTAGCTCCCCCTAGTCTCAGAAATATATGATCAATCTCTACCCAAATCAATCGAGTTCTTCCTCACACGAGGGCCAATCTGGGCATGAAGTTTGAAAATGATCCAGGAAATGGTTTTCGAGTTATCCCGTCTGCAGACTTCTCAGGGATATTATAACCTACATGCTTGAAGAACCTGCATAACCAGGTGCTTTATCGTACGACTGCATACCGCTATCGACGTGTCTCTTGATGCTAATGGCTGCCTAAACGTCTCCTGTCCATTACTGCAAAGCTTTGAGTGCATTTGTCAGCGTCGCCCCTCCCGTCACCTGACCTCTTTAAGGAACAGTTTAATTCATTGTTAATTAGCGCTCTCTGTCAAGGCCCCTCGTTGAAGGATTCGTCTTCATGGTAATGAGATGTTCCGCCACCTCAGACTCATTTAGGCGTGTAACAACCATCAGACCACAGATCAAACTCTTCCACCCGACTGCTGCAGCACAGTGGGAACAAAACACGACTGTTATAATGTAGATTAAAAATGCTTTTTTTTTTTAAAGCATATTTTCAAGATAACACAGATGCTATTATACACTTTAGTCTTCATGATTAGGACGGCCGAACATAGAATTGCGACGGCTAGAGGACTGGGTCAGAACATATTTTACAGGTCTTGCTCGGTGGTCCTGATCTGCAGAAGTTAATAGCTAACAGGGTGGTCTGAGGAAGGACCTTTAGGGACTTTTATGCAACCACGCATGTTTGTGTATGTGTGTCTAAACATTACATCGTTGCTCATCCGATACCTTCCTCTGTTACATATTATGTATTCATAGTAGATTATGTTGAATGTGTGTATTGCGTAGTATTTATGCTTAGATTTTTGTGACTGCACGTTTGCAACAAGATACAAGGTCAAATTCCTTCTATGTAGTTTTCTGCTTCTGTATCACAAATTCCTGAAAAGTTGATGTTGGTTCCGGTAGAAAGGTGTGGCGGCCCACAGTGACATCACAGCCTGCTGCGAATGAGGCTGAGTAGCTGAAGACCAGTTAGAGTGACCTTCGATCCCACATTCGGTCACATCAGCGTCTGGACCACAGAGCAAAGAACCAGTGTTGTCTGGTCTGATATCTGGGCAAGTGTGTGTCGCTTCCCTGGGGAGGAGATGGTACCGGGATGGCTCATGGGAAGAGTCTATGAAATGCTGCTGAGAAAACAATCATGTGATATTTCCTTTGATATGTAGCACCTACCTGGACGTTGCCCAGCAGGATGTTGCTCCCTGACTCCCTGCATGAATTGTTCAGGAACAGTTTGAGGAGCACAACCAGTCCCCGGCCTCCAGATTCCCCAGATCTCAATCCAATCCAGCATTTGTGGGATGTGCAAACAACTCCGATCCTTGGAGAACCCACATCAGAATTCACAAGATTAACAGCTGCTAATACGGATACCACAGCACATCTTCAGAGGTCTGCTGGAGTCCAGAGAGGAACTTAGATGATATTACAAAGGTTAATTAGAGACAGCATCTAATTGTATTGATTGTTGGAAAATTACAATGATTCTATAGACGTATACAGAAGACTCAGAAGGTTTTTCCCGCTATCAAACCCCATTTCAGGACATTCAATCAAATCCCAAATAAACTTCTAATTGAGTAAAAATTGACTTTAGGATTCAGACAAATCCAATTTTTCCTATTACCACCCCCTCCCCTCTGGCAACCTGCCCGGTGGGTGGGATTCAACAAGCTGCAGCCGGGTTTGGGTCGGAGCCTTCTGTCGTCAGGATGGATGGGAGAACATTACAATGCAGCAGGCGAGGTATTTAACCTCTTTGGGCCGTCCGCTACGACACTCCCTCTCCCCGCCACCAACCTCTGATAAGAACCGAGCCGGGCTGTGATTACGGCTTAACGGACACAAGGACAAATTGAACTTCAATCGGTTCTGGTCTGTGGAAGAGTAGCTGGTGTCACAATGTCGGGGAGAATAATCCAGGCTGGTTTCCGAGCAGGAGACCACAAATCGATGCCGGGAGCTCAATCCCTGCATAATGAATGTAGGAGTGAGAGAATCGCAAGAATGGAGGTGGGGATTTATCTCCGGCCCAAACGTTAAGTCACCAAAGTTGGGATGAGAGGCAGAAAGAATGGAGCATCGTTTTATAACTTTTTCTATTCCAAAGTTTGAGGAGCGTTTGTTTCAAGACGGGAACTCAGCATTGTTCTTCGTCACTGACGGTGTCTAAATATGCACACCATTATCCTGGTTCTTGGACCTATCCCGGTTTGGATACCCGGTGCTGGGTTTAAAAAGGACCGACCAAGCCATGGGTTATTTTAGCACATTTATTGGTACCATGTCCTTTTACCGACTGTGACTTAGTTAAACTGTTCATGAGACACGAGGTATTTAAAGGTTCGGTGTGTAGGATTTACGGGGTAGTGACTGGTATTTCTTTGAATAACTGGAATATAATATTAATCACGAGGTATTTTTCTGTGTACTTTCAGATTAAAGTAAATAACATTAATGGATGTAAGAAAAAAAAAGGTCCCATAGATCCATAGAGGTCCTGATTTCTGTGTGGAGGCTGCCATGTTGGTACAGACGGAGAGGGATGTTGAGTTTTAAGTTGTTACTGGATTTTGGCAATTGGAGGTTAATACTCAAATGAAGAGAATTAACCGGATCGAGTATAAAAAACAGAGTAAAAAACTTGAACCTCGTTTCGGACTTTAAGGTATGAAGGCGCCCTCGACCAGAACCGCGGGACTCCGAACGCAGCCTTTCAAACTCATTGTTAGCTGCTTTTGTCAGAGAGCTGAGTCTTCAGCAGCTGGTGATCTAATTCTTATTCACAAAACATAATAAATGTGAGTCATTTTCATAGTGAATCATCCCTCCGGAAGAAACGCGCACACACATACACACACACACACACACACACACACACACAAATGGTGAGATCTCCCCCTGGTCGGTTCTGCTGATGCTGAGTTCCGTCTCTCTGCACCTCCAGAGCCCCCAGCCATGCTAATGACCTGTTATGTGTTCATGACACTTAAGCGCGCGTTGGTGATGCAGGGTTTTTATAGAGATTGCCTTGAAGGGGGGTAAGATTACACATGTTACAATTATAGAAATGACCTCCAGTTTTATAAAGGATCCTCTGTTGTCGTTGTCTGACCTCCTCATTACCTCGCAGTGGGTGTTTGGAGCTGTTTATACACCCCCGCCCTCAGCCCCAGTTATCCCTTCACTGCTGCAGTGAAGAGGAGGGACCTTGTTCATAGATGTAAGGAGAATTATTCTCTGTCTGAGCTCAGAGGAAGAGTTTTGGACCACAAGGACCTCAACTGAGATTCATCAGAGGGCGGGCATCTGTCATGTGATCGGGAAATGTTTTTATTGTTACTGTGATGCTTTCAATGTTGAAGAAACAGCGTCTTCACTGGAGACTTGATGGAGGTAGTAAGGGAGTGGAATAGGCGTTGCCGTACCTCTGAGTGGTTTTACTCTTACTTACATTACAACATTACAACAATTTCAAATATTAAGGAATTAGTCGTGTTTTGTGGTAAACACAAGGGAAGTTTCACGTTAATCAATCATCCAAAGCAACTTTAAAACAGAAAATTCCTCATCACGCGCTCTTATTCTGAAAAATCAGATCCACTGATGGTCAGTGACTTCCACCGCGTTATTCCTGCGCCAATGAAACATCAGACAAACGTAAAAACAAACAAACTATAAAACCCACATAGAGTCTTTAAAGGGCCCTTTGTAGCAGGGACAAATACTTTTTTTGAGTCCGTTTGCTCTGGTTCTTGGCAGAACGTATCTGTACCTGAACCCCTTGGTCAGGGATTTTCAGGATCCTGGTTTTGTGCAGAAAAGGCAGCTTTTTTAATCTTATGCCCAAGACCTCACTGCACATTTTGACTACGCTTTTAGCCTCTCCTTTTTTCTAAAGTTATTGAGCCGGTACCAACGGATAAAAGAGAAGGTCAGCACTTCAATACAACAAGAATAAAACATTTCCACTAAAACTATGAATCTTCTGGTGGAAGTTAATGTGCTGAAGCACAATTTACAGACCATTTTCATAACCATTAGTTTATCATAAGTTCTCCAAGACGAAACCCAAATGTTAAGATTTGCTGTTTTTCCATTCCGTATTGTGGACTTGCGGACTATGAGATGCAACAAGTCATTTGAAAAGGTCAACCAGCCTGTTGATCTGTTCAATTTCATGAATTGAACAGATCAACAGTTTATGCTAACAGTTGTTTACTGCAGTCCTTCTTTGGGCTCTACAGTGATGAATTCGTTCACTTATTCTTTCAACGAACGTCATTGCGTCGAAATGTTTAGTGGCTTTAAGCCGGAAGAGGATGTTTTTGACCTTCATTTTTAACATCCTGGAGTCAACGCTTCCCTTGTAATGCGTCATTATGGATGTGTCAGCGGTCCCCACAGTGACGCATTACTCGAACTCTGGAGGGATTAGCCACGGTCGTCCACTTTTTATCGTTGTCGTCTCATATAAGACAACTTTTTTTTTCTTCTTTAAAGCAGGATGAGCCCTCTTTAACTCGTGAGGGGGTTGGTCCTCTTCCATTCTTCCGTGTTGTCCGCCATGTTGGGCTGCAATGATTGTAGAGAAACCTAGAGTGGACAAAACTGAACACTCTAGAGAGGACTGTCCATGCCTCATGCAGAAAGATGATGAAGAAACGCTTTGCCTCGAAAAATAAACCACCAACCAGACCAGATTTTGACAGCTGAAGGCCACCGTATTACATGAGTAAGTGGGATGAACTAAGTTCTGGTATGGGTTACAATCTGGAACTTCATCACAAGAAGCCACTACTTGTTATGCCCAGCACCTTTTAAAGGTGATGCGAAACTTTCCATGGCAGGAATTTGGCAAAACAATCACCTCAGTCCCTGGAGAGCAAACTGCAGATGACAAATGGTCTTTGTCAGGTGGCAGTGATGTCGTAGAGGTATCATAGCAACAAGAACCCTGGAGATGTGGTGGCAAAAGTGGTTGTGGGTGTAACCTCTTGTCCTTTCCTTCATCGATTCAATCCCTCTTTTCACACCTGTGGCTCTTTTTGTTTCTTTGGTCGGAGAAATTAGATCCCCTGTTTTTCTATAGATGGGGGTCAGTAACAGTCTGAGTGTTTTCTCTCCACTGCACAGCGAGGTAAAGCAGTCTTAATGATGTGCCGGACGAACGTTAGTTGCATCATAGTGAGGGTGTCGCCTGCAGTGCTTTTCAGCTCAGTGTTTTTTTCTGCTATTTCTGCCTGTAATAGTTTTTAGAACCGATTGCATTGGGGACTGCGGTGAACCGGAAAAATTGTCTGGTGAATTTGGACTATAGAGTGAGACTGGGAGTTTGAACCTCTGCGATTACAACTTCATTATAAAGTAAAATGTTCTTCATCATTACCATCAGTTTTGTGTACTACCGATCTCAGACCTAGATCGGTCTGAGTTTGATAGACTAAAACGCTGTGAAGTTCAGCTAATTCCAACCAGCTTCTCTCGTTTATCCAATCTCAACTAAATCATCCTCCACTCCAAAAACTCCTCTACTCCTCTACATTCACGCTTCAAATAATTTCATTGACGTCATTCATGGGGTGGAAACTATTCTTTTTCTGATTTGAATACCTCCTCCTGCCAATCCCAAAAGTTACTTTACAAATTGGATGGTCCTAAAGTTATGAGTCTAAAAAGAATTCAAACAAAGTTGAGGGAGATTGTGATCGAAGGGTTTCTGGCCTGATCAATGACAAATTTATCCCACCGTGCAGCAACATGAGAAACGCATCAGCACTTTAGTGAGAAAAGTATCATAACTTGACGTTCATGCTGCTCAGAGTAGGAAAACGTTGGGCGATGTACATCCAGTTTATTTTTTAGCATCCAACTTTTTCCTCAAGTCTCATGTGCCATTTCTATTTGGAGCATTGTCAAATTTCAATCCAGACTTACTTACCTTATGAAACGGCAAGCGTGGGCAAGCGTAAAGCAATATTTTATAGTTTAGGTCTATTTTATCTCTCATTACGTTATTACTCTGTTTTTATGTTTCTTTGTCTGTTTGTTTGTTTGTGAGCAGGATTACAGAAAAAAGCTACAGGAGGGACTCGCTTGAAATTTTACCCAGAGGTAGATTTTGGCATATCTCAGAGGTGATTACATATTGGTGATATTTGGTGGTTTTAGAGCATTTAAAATGAAATGAAATATAATTTGGATCAGTTTGGAGAAGTGACATTACAAAGTGGCTAAATCTGCCTTTGATTCCTTTCATCTTAGTTTAGGCTCAGTTTCAATAGATCCATTGACGTTCACTTGGGGTTGGAGCCGGAGGATGAGTGGGCTGAACAGGTCGGCAAAAACTCAGATATTCCTAAACCTTGGGTACTGTTTGGCCTTGGTTTGCGCGAGGTTTGTGCTCTCTGGGTTTTTTTTCAAGTTTGATGGTATTTCCTGTCATATGTTCATGTGGTGGTATCCAAATTGGAATGGGCGTATATTACCTTCTGAAGTCAACCAGAATTTGTGCCCACTTAGAACAAGGTATCCATGAAATTACTTCCTGTCAGAGAAGAGCAGTATCAGGAGTTTTTCTTTCAAGACTCCTTCCTCTTCCTCCTACAAGCCAAAAATCAGCTCAGTCCCTCAAGAAACATTCCTTTTTTTTTCTAGTTTTTACATTTCTTCACTCGAGGAATGTTCTACTTATCAGGTTTGAGTACCTCCACCATTCCGGCTGTCTCTCTCTCTCTGTCTCTCTCTCTGACTGACTCACACCCGGCAGCTGTGATGCGTGACGCGGTGAGCAAATGTAGCCATCGGCGCCGACATCGGCTCTTTTTAAATCGACTTTTCTTCACCTCTCAAACACACACGCTCACACTATATGTGAACTCTGAAAGAGTTGTTAAATATCCACATTTAAGGCACCAGGTGTAAGATCGTGACTAAGCCTTCACAGATTTGATTTCACAGTTTGATGGCTATGGAAAATGAGAACATCGGTGCATTTGAAGAAACGTCTACATCCCATTGCGCCGCCAAGACACACAGTGAGACGTTTTATTCCTTTTTCTTTCTGCTACTTTCTGCTGCTGAAACATGAATGGATAACATATGATGAACGGTGGACGTGATGTCCTCTGAAAAAGATTAAATAATAGGATTTTTGTGCTCTTGACAAGCCTGGTCAAAGACCCGCCCTCACATTAAAATCAGTTTATCGAAGTGAGAATGATTGATAGACGTCTCCTGTCCATCCATCATAGAGCAGCAGAGGGAGAAAATGATGGATCGCATTAGAAATGTCAATATTGAAGACGAATCTCTGCTCTCTGACATCCTAATTGTAAGAAGAGCACCCAAACTGAGACTTCAAACTTCTTTACGGAATTAAATCTTTGTATTTGCTGTCAGTGTTACGACCGAGGGGTAAAAAAAATCCATCCCATGATTCGATTTTTAGGCAATTTAATTTTCAGGATTTTTTTAGAAATCAAGATTTGTTCTCATTTAAAATCAGATAAAATGTGCTACAGGCTCCAGAATACATATTTAATGTATGAAAATGATTGCTATTGATAACTAGTGTACCAGAGTAGATGGATGAATTATGTTGGTTGACCTTTGACCTGTTGCAGTGGATTGGTTAGTTCTATTGAATCATCAAAGGGGTAAAAATGAACTTTTGTAGATTCTACTGTTTTTTTTTATGTGGTCTTTGAAATGACTGGAACCCGTCATTCCTCTCTTCTTCCTGATTCTTCCACTACCCCTGCCTCATCTCCTTCCCCTCTGTTCCCTGCTCTCTTTTTCCCCTCCTTCCTTCTTCTTACTCTCCTTTTCTTAATGATTCCCTTCTTTCTTCCCCTTCTTCTCCCGTCATTCTTATCCTTCTGGACTTATTTCTATATGTCCTCTTCTCCCTCCTGCTTCTCTCATTTTCTCCACTCCTTTCTCCTCTTTTTCTCCCTCCTCTTCCCAATCATTGCCCCATACCTCCTTCTTTTCGCCCTTCTTCTCTCCGCTTATGCTCTCAATTCTTCCCATCCTTCATGCCTTTCATCCCACCATTTATTCTTTCCCTTCCTTCTTCTCTTCCTTCCTTGCTCTCTCATCTTTTCCACTCGTCCTTCCTCTACTGAGGAACGGAAGTACCGCTACTCCCCTTTTGTTTCGGCTGTTCCCTTTTTGAGTTGCCGCAGAAGATCGTCTGTTACCAACTTACGGCATCCTCTGCATCTTCCGCTGTCACACCGACCAACTGCCTATCCTCTCTGACCAACCTGAGTACTGCTAGTACTTCCTCTTCTTCCCTTTTTCTTCTCCCTCCTCTTCATTCTAACAATCAGCAACTTAAGGGTTCGATCCTTGTGCCTGGTGTAAAGTCTGCTGATGCTGTCATGTGCTTCTTGGACCAAAAATGACATTTAGTCAGTAGAAAGTTGAGATAAATTGACATTTGGTCAACATATCAACCATTGAACCTGTTTCGCTGTATGCACCTGGACTAATATCCTTATCACGTGGATATCACCTACCAGTGTGATTTCAATGAGGGATTCCTCCATCCTCCTCTCCGCCGTGTAAAGACGGTCACACAGAGTAAACGGTTGCATGGAGCGGCGCAACCGTGGCAGTGGAAGGCGTGAAATTAATTCTGCTGGTGGAGCTCAAGTTATTTCACGGATTTGTGGCCAGACGGGTCCGGAAAAGTGGTTCCAACTTGTACAGGGAGGGTAATAGTTGAAGGGAGGCGATGCTGTATGTAAGAGTGTTTCAGTTTGTGGATTCCTCATCTTCCATCATGTCAGTCTGTCTGGGTCCAAAGTCCTGAAACCAACTCAACGGGTAGAATATAAGCAGAAAGCCTATTTTATACATCAGATGGACGATGGTGTTGTATATTTTTTTCAAACCAAGTTATCCCATTCAGAATTTTCACAATCCTCCTTTGGGACGTATTAATCTTTTGAATAAAATGTTAAAAACCACAGCCTTTTCCCTCTTCCTCTCTTTTTCCTCTACTTTCTGTTCTTTTTAAGCCGGGCGTACACGGTACCATTGCGGCCGATTTAGCTCCCAAATGAGCCTCAGGACTGTCATGTGGAGCTGACTCTCTTAGTCCTTTGTTGTATTTCATGCAGTATACGCGGGGTCGTGAGTGCCGATAAGCGCCACCCCCCTACAGGAGTGAAATTATCGGAAGGTTTTCAGGCGTGACAGAAATTTTAGCAGGATCTCGACTCGATTGGCTGACGTCAGCGCCTTCTTTTCTCACTGCGCCTTTGAGAATTGGCGGAGTTTCCATGGTGACACGGCATGTTGTAACAATAAAAATAATAAGTAATAAGTAGTCATAAAGTATAAAGTGCAGTTTGTGGCTAATAAGAAAGGACGAATAAGAGGGTTTTACAGCTGTAAAAGCCTCTTATTCGTTCCAACTTCCATAAAACCTGTCACTTTAACCTCCAACAGGACAAGTTTTTTTCCACCAGTGTCAGCAGGGTTAAAAAGGATTACGCTAAAGCCCCTTTCTCACAGCTTTCTAAAGGGGGGCTGGGTCCACCTTTTATTCTGCCCCTCTGAAAGGCAATGGAGGAGGCGTAATGGGGGTCCTGAGTTGTTCTGCCTCTGAGACGGCAGCAAGGAGTAGCTTCTCTCTTGCTGCAACTGACCTTCATTCCTCTTCACTCCAGCGCATACCTCCACCTCTCCAGGTTTTCCTCCACCTGCTCCCTGCTCTCCCTACAGATCACAATCTCATCCGCCAACATCAAACTCCACGGAGACTCATGCTGACCTCATCTGTCAGTCTGTCCATCACCATAACAAACAAGAAGGGGGTCAGAGCCCATCCTTGGGGCAGCCCACCTGCCTCCTTGAATCCATGCATGACTCCCACTGCCAACTTTTTTTTGCAGTAACCTTAATTCAGCAAAATGATGTTAGCTTAACACTTCCTGTACCGGACTGCCTGTCTTATAACGTTAGTTTTGTGAATGTTCATCTTAGTTTTATAGCAACTCCGTCTCAGTTTCATTATTAATAGAATCACCGTCACATTCAGAGTTAGCTGAGCTAGAAAGTTTTTCTGATGCTATTGCTAACGAGCTGCTGAATGTTTACACCTGACAAATGCTGTTTCAGTTTTATTGCATGCAACTAAACCAGCATACATTTCTGCACTGGCCAAATCGCATTATTTTCAAGTGTATCATGGGTCAGAGGTGAAGGGGGAACGTGACCACCCATTTCATAGCAATGTGAGTGTATACGGTCTTTCTCCGCTGCAAAAAGTTTCTGAGGGATAAATGGACTGAGTGACACACCTAATGACCGTCTGACATCACCACCCGTTGGCACATTAGCAAGCAAAAATGAGGGTACCTGCTAGGGGCCTATATCTATTATGAACACAGCGGGATTATAATTTAACATCAAGGCAGGTTGATTAATGATTTGGCAGCCTTGGCTTCCTGACAAATCTTATGTCAGCAAAGTAGAGCTACTTTGGACAGCCTTATCAACGCCAGCCGCCCGACTATCTGCATGAAGGAGGAGCGGCGGCGATGAGGAGATACGGGACGATTTGTGGGAGGAGAGAGATAGGCAGCAACGCAGACAGATTGAGCACGACATGTACATTCATTGCTGTTAGCTTGTGTGGTTCTGACTATTGTGTGCGTGACTAAGGGTGCTGGAGATAATGAGGTAATGGAGCTCGCTGAAGTGTGGTTGAGAGACGAGGCAGAGAGACAGTGATTTGAAGGGGAAGATTGAGATGGAGAACAAAAGAGCTAATTAAGAGATGTTGAGTCGCCAATGGGAGCAGATCGATCCATAGGGAGTTCTGAAACGAACTGATGAGTTACGTATGCGGTCTGAGGATGAGGTTCTGATCTACTCTAGATTCTGTGATGTGTTGACTGACACCTGGAAAGCAACTTGGAAAAAGGAACACAACGTATGAATAGTCTGGCCCTTTTAACTATTCATATTATAAACTCAAGGGAACAAAGATGTAAACTAATTGGTCTGTGTTTTTTTGGTCTGTGAACCCAGAACTAACAGTTCTGGGTTCTGTCTACTGGGAGTCCTTCAGAGAGCTCTGTCAACCAGCCAGTGGTTGGATGACTGATATCAGTTCTTGATATTCAACAATTCATTAGTCCATGTTTTTGCACGAAACGTTCAAGGCTACCTTTGCAATCTGTTTACAAGATTGATGTATCCTGCAGGGGTTTAACGGTTGAACCGGATCTGGATCCTGACAAAACACATCATGAGTCATCGCCATTGCCTCCATATTCTTGCATTGTTGGAATTTGTGAGTCTTTGCTACAGGTTTTATCTGTTTTAACTAACAGATTAGACCTGTGGTCCCAACCTTGAGGCCTAGAAGAGACTTGGGACCCAGAACCATTCTGCTGTGCAGTAACAGTGCCAAACCCTACACCTTTGTGCTAATCCACATCTTTCTAGGTTGAAGAAAATGTAGAAAAAAGAAAATTCCTGGATCTGGATCTACACCAAACGGTTTCGTTCCAAGCGTGGGGCAGAAACTGAACAAAAATTCTGACCAAACTCAGGTCAAAACAAACCAATCACCTAACCAACGGATACTGTTGAACGCACAAACCTTCTTGGCAGACGTAATGAAGAAGACCCTCCAGTACAGCAGCACAGCCTTCATAGTACTTTCCATATTAAGAGGTATTAGTCATTGCTTTCATACAACTTGATCTTTCATTTTAATCTGCTTAGAATCAGGTCTAAAAGTCCAAACACACCTTTGCCAACCACAAATCCCGCTATGTGGTACATTTTGATGGTACACACACAGGTTTGTTTTTGTTTTTTTTAATATTGAGAACCAACCCCGGCTCCAGATGCGTCACTACTCTCAGAGGACAACATCAGCTAAGGCTAAGATGAAAAGGTTTCGTGTTTGTTCAGGTTTTTTCTGCTCATCCATATTTATACCATCTTCAATTTTCAGAAAGAGTGTATATTTAGAAAACAACAGGGATTTAATTACCTCCACTGATGCGAGCTCTGGATGAAACGGAGCTGTATGCTGGATAGTTTCGTTTTTTTAAAGGTTTGAGAGTGACATATTGCATTTGTTGGGAAGGGATGAACGGAATCTGACCTTGTGCCTCTGGAGGTCACCAGTAAACACCATTCTACAGAACTCCTTTCAAAAAGTCATCCTCTCAGAAAAAGCTCTTCTTTTATATTTTTCACCTTTCCAACCAATTACTTAGTGTAGACCTTCAGATGTTTATTTACACTTGCTTCACGCCGTCTTTTATAATTTCTCTCTTGTTCTCTGCGTCTCTCCTTGCTCCCGCCCTTGACAAAAGAATCATCTGTCATGGGAATTTGATTCCACGACCACAAGCCTCGATCTTAATTTCACATAAAGCACAAACACGTTGGGAATGCAATGTTTGCAGGTGTCTCTGCAGGGTTTTGAACACAGGGCGTTCTTTCTGTGAGGTGCCAGATCTCTTAGGGATGAAGGGGAAGCATCATCATTAGCGCTCGTCTGGAGAAAGACCGCCTCCCACAGAAAGCTGAAAATAATTTGCTGAGGTCTTGTTGCCTATTATTTTTTTCTTTTGTATGAACCGCTGGAATTTCCTCCTTTTCCCATCAGGTTGGCAACAGATCTAAAGCACGTTATCTCTCAGTGTCAGGTGAGTATTAGCTCAGGAGAGTTCGGATTCTATCAGTGAGTTCATACAGAACACATTCATTAAGGTTCTTGTGATTCCATCTTATCACGGTGTAACGTCACGTCATGTGGAAGGACCGTCTTTATGTGCTCACAGGCATTTGGAACATTTATTTGAAAGCTTATTTGTGCAAGATTTAGGGATATTTCTCAGAATAAATGTAATATTATGATATTCCGAAGTATGCCTTCTTTGGCATATTATACCCTCAGACTAAGAATTGTTGTGTTTACGTTAGCGTAGATGAGTTATTTATGTCTCCAGATGGGGCGTGTCTTCTTCCTTGGAGAAAATGAACGCTGTACGCTGTAGAGACGCTCTTGACCGGTATTTGGTAGTCAGGTGTTAATCATGACGGAATGGATTTAAATACAAGTCAATAACATCATAGCATTTAGGCTTTTTTTATGTTAAACACACAGAAGACGTGGATTTCTCTGCACGATAGTGAAATATTCAACCTCACCAATATCGCTGAATTAGCCCAATTGGAGTTTGTCTCGATAGAATAAGACGGTCCCATCATTAGCTGATGGGACACTCAAGTTTTTGGTGAGGTAGTGCCCTCAGTCTCTTCCAAAACTCCAGTGGTGGGTAAAGGCGGCTGGAGCCCTAAAACCTCTTTGCAATGCAGTGGATAGAAACACATTTCAATGAGGAAACAGAACAAGGTTAAACAAGAATGCAATATCTGCAGATATAAAAGAATCTGTATTGAACAAGCGCGCTGTGCTTCAACAATCGGTCACGAGTAGGATGCTAGACACAAAGTCAATATTCCAAACATGGAGGGGGAAAAACGTACAAAAAAAGAGTACATTAAATCTAATTTAACTTATTCACTTGGCTTAGATCACAAATCCAGGAACGAACAAAAAAAAGAAAGAAGCATTTTTAGCTGAAGTCATCACGGAGTCCAATTGACAGCATATATCTAAAACCTCTCTGTTTGAGTGAGGTCTTAAAGACATTTCCAGCCCTGGAGGGCATCCTGATCTTTTCAATCCCCAGGAATTTTATGGAAGAGGGCGAATCGTTACATGCTGCAGCATATTGATTATAAAGTGCATAATCCACGTTGTCTGTATGGATTGCAGTTTCGCGCTCTGATCTTCGTTGCTCTGGGCGAAATATTAGCTTATTTGACGAAAAATACAGAAGGGCGGTCGGAGAGACGGATTGCTGAAAAGCATCGGCTTGCTTGTTTGTGATTTAAACCAAATAAATAAGCTAAATATCATTTGACGTGCTACCTCTTTATTCATTGTTTGAAATACGGGGCGACGATCGAAATGAGGTAAAAAAAAAAGCCTTAATTAGTGCAGATGAATCATAAAAAAAAAAGAAGAGAGGACCATTGACAACAAAACAAGTCTGGGGAAAACTAGACCTATGCTGTCTTCCATGACAGCAAGTGTAAATCCCCCAAAAAGTCCCAATCCCCTGCGTTGTACAAGCAATCCTCCTGATTGAACTCCTCAAATCAAATGGGAAGTTGTGTCTACAGTATTTAAAAAAAAAAAAAAAAGCTCCAAGAACTCTGTAAATTTCATTTATACACAAAATTACTTAAGACCACCAAAGCGAACGATTTTTCTTCCCAAAACCTGTGTTTTTCATAAAACGCTCCCCTTAGTGAGTAAAATATGAAGTATTAAAGTAAAACGACACATACAGATCTCCTCCAGTCGATTCAAATTTGGAGTTAAAGCTCCCCTTAGTGTCAAAAATAATTTCATGGTTGATTCTCAAATTTTATACCAAAATCGACCTTAGTGCAAGGAACAACTAGATTGATTTTAGGAAAGGTGGGCTGTATATTTCTGAGTTATCGCACTATGGATTGTATTTAGCTAGTTCCCCTATTTATATAGTTTATTAATTTTTAGCTATTTATCCGTCTTTTGGATGAGTGGAATATTTGAGTACTTTTTGCACTCCTCACGTTTCACATTTGTATTTTTTAGGTCCCCCCCCCCCATGGGTAAGAATAAAAGTAACCTGAAACTGACCAGCTGTGGACGCTGTGACGTACGATTCCATAATATCTCCGACTAAATCACTTTACGATAGAAAGCTTTTAGCATAAAAAGCTATCAACATGTTGTTTAATGCTTAGAACAAATAACTAGAAAACTCGTCTCATGCAAGGAGTTGACGGATGCCCCCTTCATATTCAGGCTACTCTAATGAACTGGTGATGCAGAGTGAAGGTCCCGGTTCTGGTCGGCGCTACAATAGAAGTCGTGTGAAGTTATTGGAACAACACGATGAAGATGTAACTAAGCCCAACCTTAGATCGTCATTCACAGGGGAATATTTCCCAGGTTGCGCCATCCCTTGTGTTCCTTCGCTCCCCGAGGATCCGTCTTTTTAGGCTAAGCAGTGAAAGTTGCCGCAGGAAGAAAAAAGGAAGAGCACCTGACGCCGCTCACTGTGACATTGAGATATTACGCTGAGGGACTAAGAACAAGCCGCTCCGGTCTTTGGTGGCGTGCCAGAACATCTTGGGATTAATCCGCCACCCTGGAAACCGAGTTCAGTGTGCCATTTTGGATCCTGCGTGTCTCAACGCTAATTGAATTCCCCCCCCCCCCCCAAAAAAAGAAATGCATTAAGGAGGAAGATGCTGCCGGTGTTTGAGGAAGAGACGTGTGCGTTTGACTGCAGTTTGTATTCAGCTCTGGCAGGAAGCATCACTTCCTGTAATCCAAAAGCGCTCACATCACATTAAGCGTAAGCTCCTGAGGTTTGTAGAAACTAATGACCCATTGTGTCCTTGAATCTTAAATATACTTATATGTGTTGTACTTCAAGAACCGTAGGCCCGTGTCTAACTACTGAATGTAGAACTTAAAACCATCGAAAAACCAAAAGGACACTAAAAGCATCGGCTGGAAGAGGACTGTGTTATGTTTGAGGAAAAAAAAGTGGCATAAAAACATAAAATACTGTCTAGAAATAAGTAAAGGGCAATAGTTCTGTGTTCTGGTTTGGATCAGAGCTCTGAGAGGTGTTTTAATTAACACCTCTCTTCAAAAGACCTGTTTCCTTGTTTTTTTTTAAAAAGGATGCCACGAATACTGCGAGCCTCAGATCTTTAGGTACACAGAGTCTGGAGGTAAACTGCTGATTCATGTTTGATTACGGTCCCGCCTGAGAAACAATGTGATCGGTGATCAGAGCTCAGCCGGAGTCCGGTCCGAGACCTGAGCGATTCGGCCCTCAGACGTCGGATTCCACGGCTCCGCATTCTAATAAAGACTAATATGTTTGCCGACGCCACCTCCCTCTCATTAAGGTGATTAATTGCCTCCTTGCTTTCGGTAAACACTCCGAGCTGTATTCCAATTTATTCAGCCAAAATGAACCAATGCTAATTAAATGATCTGATCTCTCTCCTGCACCTCTCCCCGTACCGGTTCTCCTCAAGCGCGGGGCAAAAATTCCTTGATGAATTTTTTTTGTCTGGCTTCCTGTCATTAGCAGGATGATGTTAGCGCCGTTTCGCGAATGCCGGACGTTCATAAGGAGCCGGAGGGTGGGGCTCCTAATTGAGTGGGTTTATTGCAGGAGCTCATGGACGCGGTTCCGCGTTCCTCCTATGGGGACCTTCTGCCTCAGCGACAATGTCCCGGCGTGAAGTCACTCTATAAAACCACAAGCAGTAAGTATAAGTATGGCCGACCTTCACGGAAGTCGGGGGAGATAACATAAATTTGGAAATCTGCCGCAGAGAGGTGAGAGTTTTTTTTTTATAGTTTTTTTTTAAAGCTCAGATCAGTGTATCGTGTCCGATGAAGGTAAACATCCATAATTCTGTTCAGTCATCACTTTGACTTTTATTATTCAACATGATTTCATGGGTCACCTGAAACGCGAAACCGGGAAAGTTTGTGTCCAAGGACACGGATTCGTCCGAGGATTTCCCGTTTGAATCCAGCACCGAGATTGGATCAGCTTCTTCTTCTCTGCAACACTTTGCACACTTGGACTCGGAGGCGGCAGCTTTGCCAGATGGGAGATGTTGAAGTATCGCATCGGGGGTTTAAAATAATCGTATTCTGAGGAATCTTCTCGTCTAATTTGCCGCCTGACTTTGACCCATCCAGGAGGCACCAAGTGAACAAGTTGGGTTCAAGGGGCGTTGCTAAAGGACTGAACAATGTACTTAATTTTGTTGTCGATGAATTACACCGTTAAGTATGTCAATGAAGTTTCTCCAACTTGAGTATTTTGAGATCCAATCTTTCACTTTTTTTTTGAGCAGTTTATATTTTTTATACACTTCCGGGCCAAAGTACTCCTTGGTATCCTATAGAACAGAAACCAAAGGTCCGATTGACCTCCCAGTGGGTCCTGTTCTAAATATTGTTAACCCGGGGATTTTCTTTCCCTCGCGAACATGAGGAACATAACCGCACATATTTGCTGCATGTGTCTGCGTCTGTATTCTAGAGGCAGCCTCTCAGAAGTTTCTTTGTTTTCCTTCCTTGCTGTCAGCTCTTAGATGTGAAACTGGCATCAAATTAAATAAAGTTTCCAACAGATGGATCCAAAAGGTCAACATCTCTCAGCTTATCTTTTCAGCTGCTGTCGATGAGCTCTTGTGTTGTTGTTGTTGTTGTTGTTGTTTTTTCCGAAAGAAGCTGTCAAAGCTATATTTAATGTCTGGACTGCTTCGATTCAAACCTCCGGAACAACTACAGGCTGATTCTCTCATCCTGGAAGATGATCCGCAGCTTTTTCCTTGATACCCCCGCTACTTGGGCTTTGGAGATAAACATATCACATGTACTGCTGTGAGAAAACGAGACTATCGGATAATAACTTCGGCCATAAACATCGACTCCCTCCCTGATGTCGACGACATAAAAAAGTCCCCATCCATCGATATATCTCACGTCTTTTTATGACAATTCATCCAGAAGTCTTTTTACAGGGAACAAGACGGCACTCAAAAAGTGCAAATCTCAATTTCCCCCACAATTCACCTGCGAAGCTCAATTCTTAATGCTATTCATGCCGGAACTTCTGTCTCCCTCCAGCTCTTTCGGATTAGGAGTGAGGCGTCTCGCCAAACTCGGACTGTAATATCCGTAACCGCTTATCCTGGTCAGGGTGGCAGATTTGTTCAAATGCTAACCAATATTCAGTTTTTGTCCTGTCCTTCAGCTTTTGTCCTTTAAAAGACCCACTTTTAGCCGTTTGGAGAAAGTTTTGAAGAGCAAGTTCTGGTCAAAATGTGAACACAGAAGTTGTGGTGCTATAAGGTCTGATTGTTTCCAATACTGTACCCGCGGAAAGTGGACCCTCTTGAGGTTGGCTGATTAGAGTGGTGAAATCGAGAGTAGGTTTGTTTTTGGGGTCATCAGATTTTTCTATTTAATATGCCTCAATTATGAGATAATTCTCTGCTGAATCTCATGATGGCATGTGAAATTTTTTTCCCCCGATGGTTTGATATCTGCACAGAATTATTTTTATGATATTAAAGTCTATACTCCTGTTTCCTGCAGAGCACCTGAAGCTGGCGCTGGAGGAGTACATGATGCGGATGCCGAAGGTTCGGATCCTCAGGACCAAGAAGAGGGAGGGACTGATAAGAACACGCCTCCTGGGAGCCGCCGCCGCTAAAGGGGAAGTCATCACCTTCCTTGACTCCCACTGTGAGGCCAACGCCAACTGGCTGCCTCCACTTTTGGGTGAGATTAAAAACACAATCACACAGTTTTTAACGACAATTGTTAACATAATCACTTACTCTCACTTTCCGCTAACCACAGCTCTGGCACTTCAGGTGATTTTGTACCAAAATAATCTTTTAATAGTCTGAGAAGTTCCTCCTTTAAATGTATCCAGACTGGAAGAAGTACATTCTAGATGTAAAATTAGCTCCTACTAGGAGATTATGTCCACTTGTAGCACAAAAGAGGAACCTTTAATCATCTATTACTACTTCTAAGACCATTCCAAAGACCGCCTACCATCACCTGAAGAGTACAGCCAGGATTAGAGGACTAATGACTCAGCAGGATTTGGGATAAACTAGTCCATGCATTTATCTTCAGCCGTCTCGATTACGGTAACGGCGTCTTGACTGGTCTTCCTAAGAAATGGATCGGATTGCAGCTGGTTCAGAACGCTGCTGCTAGGGTCCTCACTAATACCAGGAAAGTGGATCCCATCAGTCCAGTTCTGAGGTCTTTACGCTTGCTTCCTGTTTCTTAAAGTGTTGATTTCAAAATAGTCCTGCTGGTTTACAAAGCATCAAACGGTTTGGCACCAAAAATACATCTCTGATCTTCTGCTGTGTCCTGATCCATCCGGACCTCTCAGAACGTCTGGATCAGGTCTCCTTAGTGTCACCAGAGTCAGAACCAAACAGGGAGAAGCAGTGTTCAGTTTTGGTGCACCAAATATCTCCAACGCTCCGACTCTCAGTGCTTTTAAAGCAAAGCTGAAAAACTCTTATTTGCTGCTGCCTTTTATTCCATTTTTTTTATTTATTCTTATTTCAGTCTTTCGGGAAAACACCAAATTATGTCTGAGGTCGAAAGGGCTCAGACATTTGATTTTCCTCTGTTCTAGCCTTAATGCGTTTATTCTCTTATATTTTTTAGCTTGTATTCATATTTTTTTTATTATTTCTTAATGTTTGATTACTATTTTTGAAAATTGTCGCAATGTTCTTGATTATTTTCTTTTGTGTAAAGAACTTTGAATTGGTCTGTTGCTGAAATATGCTATAGAAATAAAGTTGCCTTGCCTAACTTCTCTCACCTGCCTAGTATTATGTAGGTCCATTTCATGGAAAATGGTGAATTGTAATTAGATTACCTCAAGCTGTTGTATGTGTAAGTTTGTTTTTAAAAAAAACATGTGACCCTTATTAGACTTCCGTTGGATATATCAAGTTACAGAATTCTGTTTAGTTTACAGGCTATTATATATCATAAAAATACAATCTATCAAATAGGATTTTATCAATAGCCAAGGGTAATGCCTCCTCCTCTGTGGCCCCTTTGCCATGTGGTGTCCCCCAGGGTTCCATCCTTGGCCCCTTACTCTTTAGCATATACATGCTTCCAACGGGTCGTATTATAAGCGGGTTCAGTCACATTTTGGAGGAGAGACGAGGAGTGAGAGAGAGTCAATCCTAACAGTCTGACAAGGGTCTCCAGAGGCAGATGTAACATCAATACAATCTAAAGTCTCTCAGAATTTTTTAGGAGACTCCCCAATGTGCAGTTACTCAAAGTGACCTTACATTTTACACAATATCAATCCTTCTTCCATCATCACTTATTCTTCAAGGGGTCCTGGGGGGAACTGGAGCCCATCCCAGTCGCAATTGGGTGAGAGGCAGAGCACTCCCTCCGACAAGTTTCCACCTCATCAACCATTCACACCCATGGGCGATTTTAGAGTCACCAATTCACCTCTATTAATGTTTTTGGACTGTTGAAGGAAGCAGAAGTACCTGGAGCGCATGTGTCGAACTCAGGGTTACATTCGGCCCTCTCAAAAATTTTATCCGGAGTTCGAGACAATATCCCATTTTTCTAATAACTGGCCCGCTGGTCGCACAAACCCCACAGATACTACAAATCCCAGAATGCACTGGGATAGAGAAAAGCCCCAGCGCTTCTCCCTGCTCCTCTGTCGTCAGATATCAGCGTTTATCAAGCCACTTCTAATAAACTTTTCGGCTAAACCTTAGGCGTGATGCTACGGCGCCCTGGGGAGTTATGTGTGAGAAAAAATAAAAGGAAACAATAAACAATAAAGGTATGAGTAAGTGGAACACACGTTTGAATTAACTGGCGAGTTGCGTTCACGTCCTCCAGCCGTTGTGTCAGTGCAACATGTGTCGGTGCCGTTGTCTTAAAAACAAGAAAATGCATGAAGTTGCTTACATTTAATGTGGCCCTGTAGGGTATTCATGCACCTGACTGTTTTCTGAGGAGCAGCTGCTCCTGACTGCAGGAACAGATACTAGGAGCGACACCCTACTTTTATTGTTTCATTGTGAGAGAAAAAAGAAACAGTTAAATAAGCCCATACAATTTACCAAAGGGTAATTTAAAGTTCCTTTTTTTTGATATTGGTAATTAAAAAACTATTTATTTTATAAGTTATAATGTTCTGGCTGTTATTGTCGCCTGTGAATGAAAAGATGTTCATTGGTAATTATTCTCTGAAACTATGCTTATAGCGAGGGAAAATTAGCTTTGCTGAGCTTTTTTTTAAATTAAGATGTAATTTGAGTGTTTTCCATTACGTGTTTTTAACGGGATTCTATTTAATTAGTAAATAAAATAAGAATAAAATTTTAACTCCGATCAAGCATGATCCATTTTGAGTCGTGTCCATTTTTTATTCTGGCCCCCCTGACCCGGAAGGAATCCATTCGAACACAAGAGTTACCACGCTAACTCAATTAACAAAAAATGCAGAGCTCCACAGTCGGATTTGGAACCAGAACCTTGTTGTTGTGGGGAAACACCTCGACCACAAGACCTAGAACTATAGGATGGAAAAATCTACTTTTATACAGCAAACCATGACACCATACTTCCTCCTCTCTACTTCCTGTTAATGCTATCGGATGAAAAATACAAGGAAATGACACGTCTACCTCTAGTTGGGACCTAACTTCCTTTTTAGGGATGACCGCCTCATCTCATCTGGTTCCAAAATAACTTGTCGCTTCGATCTCCAAAAATGTTGATCAAAGACTGCAGCAACACACACCAACACCTCGCTCCCACTGCGAGCCTGCAAACCTCATCTTCTGGCTCAGGGACTCGCTCGCTTTCTCATTTACCCGTTCTCCATTAGGAGCTCGGGTTCATTTTCCGTCTCCCAGCGTGGCGCCGGTCCCTCATTGAACTATTTCACCGCGAACCCTGTGACCCACCTCACCCTTAATGTCAAGGTGCTCGCAACTGGAATAAGTGTCTGGCGGCGCGGAACATAAGCAGGCGGGAGGTGTGTTCATCAGAGCCCGGGGTTGATGTTGGGAACATTAAGGGATGGAGAGAGAGACGGAATCTTGAGTTCGGCTGGCAGGTTTGATTTGGGTATGGTATTTAAATGACGACAATATGATTTGAAGAAGTTAAGGAGTACAGTTTGAAGAACAAAAACGGTACACCGATCACAGCGATGTGTACTTAAAAGTTCTCAAATCATCATACAGAAATCAGAACAAACCAAGAGAATAAACAAAGTACTGATACAATTCAAAATACTAGTATATATGACAGAATCCCGATTCCCTGTAATATATCCCTACTACTGCTGCAATAGTAATCCTGCTACAAGCTCAGATGTGTGAGGTTGACGATGGGGTGCAATGATGACTACTATCCATCTTCTTCTTCTACCTTTCTCTGTCACACCAACCAACTGTATGTCCTCTCTTGCCACAACCAGGACCTTTCCCTGCTTTCTCCTGCTGGGCAGCTCCACCTCCAAAATCCATCTAACAATGGATCCATTATCTCTCTTTTGCACGTGTCCAAACCATCTCAATCTGGATTCTCATTCTACGTCTCCGAAATGTCCGACCAACTCCTGAGCAGAACCTGCGTTAACCTCGCAATTCTGTCCGTATCAAAAATCCGCAAATCTCATAAAAGAAATAGTAAAGAGAAAGCACCTTTCCAACACTCTCGCCTCTCTCCACTGGCTCCTTCTTCGTTTTAGGATTCATCTTAAAAGTTTATTTTCTCAGTTCGGTTCTGTTGTTATCTTCTTAAATCTTTTAATGAGTTCGCCCTTCCTCACATCTCCGACCTTACCGAGGTCACTGAGGTCCACAAACGTTTTACCTCAGACAAAGCTGAAGCTTTTTCTGTTACGGCCGCCAAACTGTGGAAGAAGTCTCCCCCCACCCCCGATGTTTGGTCAGCCCCCCACACAACCTTCCCGTCTTAAAACACATTTGTATTCCGCGGCTTTCAACCCAGATTGTGTCTGTTTCTAGTGATCTTTCTTTTTTAAACATGAGCTTTGTGCTTTTTACTGCCCTGCGATTCTATTTGTTGACTGAATAGCACTTTGGTCAACTTTGATGTTTCTGAATGTGCTTCTGAATAAATTTCAGAAGAGTTTAGGCAGTCCCCTATGTTGAACCTGCAACCAGCTCAGGGGACTGAACGTGATTGGCAAACAGGATAGCCTTATCGTGAGAAATAATCCAAACAAACGAGACAAATCAGATATTTTTAACATTCTCAAAGTGAAAATAAAACAACTGGATTCAAACAATTTATGCATTTTCATTAATTACATCCCCAGAAGGGCGGGGATAGTATAGAATCATCATCGCTGCCGCATGGATCATGGATCTTTTTCACATTTTATACCTAATTAGAACTTAGTGTAGGAGGAACTGGGTTGAGTTTGGGTAAGGTCAGTTGTATAGTTCTGAAACTAGTAGGAGTTGTATCTCAAAAAGTTTTTGGGCCATAAATTCCCAACCGTTGGCTCCTATTTTTTCCAAATATGGTGCATATGAATCGACTCGAGGAGACCTACCATGAATATGTCACATTTTACACAAATGTTCACATTTTAAGCACTAAGGGGAGCTTTTTTTTAAAATCATTTTCAGACTTTATACCACAATCGAGCTTAGTGCGAGAAAGAACTGGGTTGATTTTGGATGAGGTCAATTGTATTTCCTGACACTAGGGGGAGCTTTCTATCCAAAAGTTATCCCGACATAATTTCTCAAGCGTTTGTCCGATTTAGTCCAAATTTGATGCATATGAATTGACTCGAGGAGGTTCATCATGTATATCATATTTTACCAATATATTGATCTAATAGATTATAATTTACTCAATTTACGGAGCTTTTTCTTTTTTCTTTTTGCTTGGTTTTTTTGCCACCAAGCTTTTTTTAGGGTAAGCTTTTTGCCACCAAAAAGCTTTTTCTTTTTTTCACAAATACTGTTGAAATATCTTCATATTTTATTTCAGTTAAGGTCAATCAGGGGGATTTCTTGTACAAGGGGTCTGGGGACTTTTCGAGGACATAGCCTTGCTGTTGGGGATGACATCTATAGTCTAGTTCTTCATGACATCTTTTGTTACAAAGGCCAAATTAGAGGATCCATTTTCAACATACAACAAGAAGAAGAAAGGTTTCAATAGGAGTTTACCGTCCATTTATTCAGAATTGTGTGTGTGTGTGTGGGGGGGGGGATACGATTGCTTGTATCTGTGGCGGAGCAGAAGGAACGGCAGCGAGACACAACTTGGCTGAGGCTGTGTTGGGCGAGCAGACTGGTACAAGAAATCAGAAACTTGAAGACACAATACAAGCAGCCGGCTGAGCCTCCTTTATGAGTGACGAGCTGGCAGAGGGTGGATGAGAAAATCAGGCCTCGAATCCTGCAGAGTTGATTGATGGACCGGGGATCAGGGGTACGGCAGGGAAGAGGTGGAGCCAAGAATCAGGTAAGAGGGTTTCTTGGCAGGAAGGTACATAGAGACCCTGAAAACAAAACAGGAAACAAGAAGAGAAGGAGGAGGCAGGTGTGGCTGCAGATGAGAAACATGGTTTTGTGCAGGCAAACACAAATGTAAAATTAAATGTTTTCTTTTGTTCTGCTGAGCTTCATCGCTTAAGAACAAACATGAGCTGTCCTCCCCCCTCTGTGTCTCTCAGACCGAATCGTCCAGAACAGGAAGATCATCGTGTGTCCCATGATCGACGTGATCGACCACGACAACTTCGGATACGACACTCAGGCCGGAGACGCCATGAGGGGGGCGTTCGACTGGGAAATGTACTACAAACGGATCCCCATCCCTCCGGAGCTGCAGAGCGACGACCCCAGTGAACCCTTTGAGTGAGTGATGTCACGTTTGAACGAGCCTGTGTTTAGAGATGGGACTCGCTGATTCTGATTTGGGTCACTGCCATTCGGGGTTCTGAATCGGGAACAGATCTGATGTCACTCTTGATCTTCTTATGTCTCTATCTCAGCATCAACACATTCTTCTGGTACGGAAGAGGCAGCGAGTGCGCCACAAAATTAATGCTGATCTCGCGCATAATGCAAATGTGTTGTTGTTGTTGTTGTTGTTGTTGTTGTTGTTGTTGTTGGGCCCCTCATGGATCATTGTTTTTACTAGTGTTCATTCTAAAATAAGACTAAAACATATTTCAGGGGGCTCTAAGTTGTCCTGAAAAACTAGATAATATGACTAAATATGACAAGAACTAACTAGACCTATGCTGTTGTCCCCAGCATCATGGGTAAATCCCCAAATAGTCCACAATCCCTTTTGTTGGAAAAAGCAACCCCCCTGATTGAACCCCTCAAATTAAATGTGTCGTTATTTCTTCATTATTTTTACTGAAAAGAAAAGCTTAACACGCACTAAATCCAACCAAAGTATGAGAAATTATTTATTACTAATTTCTGTCCCCCTAGTATCAGTTATATGCAACTGATCTTTCCCAGTTCTTCCTCGCACTTAAGTCTTTTGGTGTATAAAGTTTGAAAATGATCAATGGAAGATTTTGAGGTATGTGTGGAAAACAGAATTTTCGTACAAAAGATCCCCCTAGCGGGCAAAATGTGAATCTTTAGTGTAAAATCTGATAAATAGACAAGATTGGTTTCCTCGAGTCGAGTCATACCGAATAAATTTGAACATAATCGAACCAAAAACTGAGAATTTATGGCCGAAAGACTTTTGATGATAAAGTTCCCCCTAGTGTCTGAAATTTGCGATCACTCTCTACCAAAATCAAACCAGTTCTTCCTCACATAAAGGTCAATGTGGGCATGACATTTTAGAAATCATCCATGAAATTGTTTTTTAGTAACTGTTTTTAATGAGAAAGAAGAATGTGAGCTACTAAAGTGAAAAAATTATATGTACAAGATAGATCAAATTTGGACTAAATCCTAAAAACTGTGGTTTTTGAAAAAAGCTCCCCCTAGTGAATAGATTATAAAACATTAAAGTAAACATTATGTATTCAAGATAGACCTCCTTGAGTCGATTAATATTCATCAAATTTGGAGTAAATTGGACCAACAGTTGAGAAATCACAGCTGACAACATTTGGAGATGAAGCTCCCCCTAGTGTTGGAAAAATGCAACCTACCTTTCTCAACATAACTCCAGTTCTTCCCCTCACTATGGTCTATGTGTGTACAAAATTTGAAAATGATTCATCAAATACTTTTTGAGTCATCACGTTAAAACACGCAACGATTCCATAATATCCCCGACCTTTCTGGGGATATAATAAAGACGTGTGAGTCTATTTTAAAAAGACTAAATTAAAAAACTATCCAAAGTAACGAGGGATCGGAGCAGTAAATGTGAACAGAACCGTTTGGGTTTGTAGTAAGAACACGGCTTAAGATGAACTCATTATTATTCTGTCCAACAGACTAAAGGATTCTACCTTTGTCAGTATTTCTCCATTAAGGGACTGAAATTCTTTCTTTTCAGTTTCTTTCCGATCTCACAACCTTAAATGTTGTGTTTTATTTCTTAAACTTAAAGACGCGTCATCGTAATAGCAGGATTTTTGGACGAGATGTCATTCCCTTACACTTAATGGTATTTTTGTTTTCACGCTCCTCGAACAGGCTTTAATTTAGCCTCATTTTCCCTTCAGCCTCACTGATCTGTTGAAAGCTTCTGTCTGGAGGAGACACTCGTCTTTTTTCTTCTCGTGTCAGTTTTTGTTTTCCTGGATCGTTGTAAAAATACTGGTGTTGAAATCGGACCTGGAGGTTTCAGACTCGGCAGTAAGCTCGAACAAATGCTCACTTTAAAAAAAACAATGTATATCCATCCATCTTTCGTAGGGTATTTTGAAACTTCTCCCTCCCCAGCAACTCTCTCCAGCTCACCCAGGGTGGATCACCATATGAGATTCCAAAAACCCTTTGGTGATTTGTGGGTTCTCCTTCCTGTTGGTCTTGCCAACAGGAAGCCTCCAGAGGGGGGCGTCCTGATCAGACCACCTCGACTGGGTCTCGACTGGGTCAACGCATAGGACTCCGACCTCCCTCTGAACGATGGAGCTCCGCCCCCTTTTCAAAACTGTCGCGTTCACACAACATGTGACGCCAATTTCGTCGTGCAGCACCATTAGAATAGAATAGAACAAACTTTATTTAATCCACACAGGGAAATTCAAGTGTTCCAGCAGCTCCAACATTTATAGATTTACAGCAGCGGTTAAGAAAATAGAATGAAATAGAAAATGCTGGAAAAATGTTATAAGACATATAGACATAAATGTGGGTATATATTTTACACATAGATACAAACATACTTAAATGTATTTATACATAAACATACACGCATTTATACACAAATCCATTAACACATGTACACAAATACAAAATAGGCATACTTTTGAATAATGATGACTATATAACGAGTTACAGTTATAGTTTTAGTAATTTGTTTTTATAAGTGAAAATAGTCCAGTGTCTATAAAGTCAGTGTGAGGCGGGAAGTAGTTGCATATTAATTCCAGGTGACATCAATGACAAGCTTGAGACAAAGTCACTTCCTCAAGGGCGAAAGTCGAACAGCACAAAAAGCCTATCAGCGTGGAGATCCTCCAAACGTCACGAGTCCGGATGTTAGTCAGAAAAATTATATTTGCGTGTGAAATCTGCATTAGTCATTCCCATAAAAACATTTGGTGTGAACCAAGCATTAGGCTAAACCCTCAGCTCCCCGAGAACGGAAAATCGTGTCAGCTGCTTGTAAATTGACGTCATTCTTGCGGTCTCTGCTGAAAGAGTTCGTGACCACAGGAGAGGGTTGGTGCGTAGATCAACTAGTTAATAGAGAGCTTTAAAAGTAAAAAGATCTGCATCACTGCTGACGCCGCAACAAACCAACTGTCCATCTCACGCTCCATTTCACCATCCTGTGAGAACAAGACTAAAAATCAATCATATCTTGGAATATGCTGTGGAATATCATGATTTCTCTGTCGACGTTGTTTTTTTGTTCTGTAGGCCTCTTTCCACGCAACATAGCGACTAAAACCATCAATACAACCATTGATGGAAATGCCGTATCGTTTCAGCTCATCACACAAATCCATATTTTGACTCCATTCTAAAAATGCTTTCTCTTCTGATTTAGTTCATTGTTATTCGCAAGTTTTCGTTGCTTTTTTTTTCCGACATTTTGACTATTTTCTTAAAATGAGATATGAAAAAGAAAAAAAAAAGGTATATTATGCACCCTAATAACCAGCTTAGTGACATGGACTCTAACATGTGTTAATTAGCAGTAAAAACACTGCTAATAATTTAGCATATAACAATTTTTTAATTCTAATTCGGTAACGATTTTAACCTAATGACATCGACGGCTAAAATGCCGATGTTTAAACATAGTGGGACCATGAAGGTCTCAGTACCACTGGAGAAAAAGCCGTGGGCTCCACAAAGTGATTCCAATCAGGAGAGACGTAATTGGAAAAAGAGGATTAAGTGTAATTAAATTAATGCTTCGAGGGAGTGATAACAGACAGCGCATTAAGTACTGATTGAAGTTTTGTTTTGTGTCATTGTCTGGAAACCATCAAGGCCTCTGGAGACTCATCATCTGGGCTCCATCGATATCTGTAGCCAGTTTGATGATCCGCTCCGTGGTTCTAAGAGAAACAGACGTCAGATGTCATTCATGACTTCATCAATATATATAATAATATGCATAACAACGGACTGTTTCTGTCCCAGTGATTGTCCCAAAGGTCCTCCTGTCCCTCATCACTTCCTGCCCGGTGTCACAGTAGAAGGCAGGAAGGCTCTCCGGGCAAAGTGGACCCTGATATCATTTTCTAAACAGAACCAGCCTAAGCATTTGTGGGGACCTAAGCAGGGTTGCTTGAGGGTGAATATCATTGAATGTTTTCAACGTTTGGTCCCTCTCACACTGTAAAAATAATGACCCCATTATCAGTTTTATTAGTTGTACCTGTGATACTTCCATCAGGGGGTCCACAACCTTTCCTGGACCATGGACTGGATTAATACTTATAGTAGTTGTCTTGTGAAACGGCAAACATGACCAGAATAAATGTATGTGATATTAAAGACGCTAATTTTCCTCAAATGACATTATATCCTCACAACTCACAGAATCAGTGGGGGGAACTTAATTCCCAGCTATAAAATGGTCCCATTGGGGGTGATGAGACCGCCACACCTGTAGTCTGACTCATATATCCACTCTATTCCATGATGTAGTTTTCATTCATTCCAACGCAGTAAAACCTGCTTTGTCGTGATACGTTTTTGGAAATGGTAAAGTAATTTTTTCAGTGCATTTGTGCTGATCCCGGCTTTTCAACCTTAACTGTGATCCAGTAAGCCCCAGAGGTTTTACATTCGGTCAACAAACTTTTCCACCCACGATCATTTCTAAGTTTTAGGAGTTGGTCCTCCTGCATTGACACAGATAATTTACCAGAGATATCCTCAAACGGCTCATGGATTCGGTCCTTTACCCTTCATCTGTGATCGGGTAGTTATGCTCAAATTCTGTTTATAGGAAAGCCAGGTGACTGCGTCCCAGCTGGGGTAAGGGACTCCAGTCTCACCGGAACATGCGTCATTGCCTCATTAGACAGCTGGTCTCCGTCAGTTGCATTAAAGCAACTGAAGCTTTGCCTCGGTCTCTTCCACTGCTTTCATCAGCATCCTCCTAAGGACCCTTTTGTGTGTCATATACTCGGGTAATGACGACTGGTAACCCAGTGTCAGTGTGTCTGTGTATGTGTGTGTGTGTGTGCATGACAGGGGTGCATGAATTTTGTGCACAGGTACAAGTTCAATATAATACCTCTGAAAATAACCTTAAAATTGTAAATTATTCATGGTAATTTTCTTACCTCTCAATCCAATCCAGTTTAAACTGCAGTAATTAACGCAACATCATCAGCATAGCGAGGTCAGTTCAATGTCTGACTCTGGTGCTGTAAAAAGCTGTTGGATACATGTCGGGCCAGTACTTGTAAGTGTAGTAAGAGCAGAAGCCTTTGCACAAATGTGATCGTTTTTTTGCCACTGTTTTTTTTTGCTAGTAACTACTTTCTAGTTTAGTCACATGTTTTCCAGTGTACACAGTAACGGTTATGGCGGCATTTGGCGAGATTACACCCTGGCAGCCCCTTTTGCACAAAAATCTGCATTCTTAGGCTCCAAAAATGTTGACGTTTGAACAAAAGGAGCTAGCCTTGACAAAATCTGACCCGTTTATGCTAAAACTGCCAAGAATATTTCTTATAAGAAATTTTTGATTCATTATTTTCACATCAAATAATCTCAGTTGCCCGCTTGCATCTAATGAAAATTCTCATGAACGCCCACGCTCTGACTAAAGTGCTCCCAACATTCTGCCTACCTTCTTTAGGGCCCCTTGCTTTTTCTTACAGTCAGTGGCGGATTTATCTATGGGCGACATCGGCAGACGCCAAGGGTGACATTTTGCCCGGGGGGCGCAAAGGCGCTCACATCAATTTAAACCCAAAAAACTGAACGTTAACATCACCAATCGTTTTTTTCTTGGAGGGGTAGGGGGCGATTAAAAGGGTGGTTTGCCCAGGACGTAACACAAGTTAAAACCGCCCCTGCCAACAATGATGTACTCGTAGTCTATTGTTGAAAAATCTGACAGGTCAGCACAAAGTCATGTTTTCAACATTATCCTCGCGGAAGATTCGGAAAAGTTGACCATCATTGGACGGGAGCAAATCCGTGCAGTCTGGTTCTAAAGTCTGGCGAACAGCATCCCAATATACGCCTATTATTAAGCTGTCCTCAGACTTTTGTCCATGTGGCGTGGAGTGTATTGAATTGCGAGCAATGCCGTCATCCAGAAAGTAAATTGGAATTTACGTTAATTTCATTAGACAGCAAACAAAGCTGTTCACTTATCAGACTGGAGGCACATTGTTCTGCTCCGATCCAGATAGGCACCGCCGGCGCAGATAAATCATCACTCCACACAAATTAATTTCACTTTAATTATAAGACTAAACATTCACCGTCGACGCGCTCCACGAGTGCTGGAGTCAGAGGTTTTGGGTAATCATTTTATCCTTCTCTCCTCCTGGAGAGGAAAAAACTCTGTGGAAAAGCCCCTCAGTGTTTCCAGTAGTCGCCGCCCTGTTTGCCTTTTATTGATCCTCAGAGGGCGGGTTCAGTGGCGAGATCAGACTACCTGCCTGCTCCAGCTGATGAAGAGCTTGTAGCTATGACAACCCGCGAGTGCGTTTTGTGATGTTTCTGCGGTGAACCGCATCCCTTTAGGGGGACAAAAAGATGAGACCCAGTTCTGATTGATGGCAGAGATCAGTGTTGCATGTATCGGGCTAAAGCGAGGCGTGTGATGGAGAAAGTTGTTTTTCATGTGAGAATTTCAATAGATGTGCTTGTGTGTGCGTGTGTGTGTGTGTGCATGTACCTGTGTGTGTGTGTGTGTGCCTGTGTGTGTGTGTGCATGCACCTGCTGCCCCGGTTATCCTGCCTCAGGTGTGCTCCGGCTACGAGTGCGAGGCAGCAGCTAACGAGAGCTGCAATCAGCAGATAGGAGCCACATGAGCTCCAGCGGGTTAATTGGTCTGTAGTTCTAAGAGCGTCTTCATTATCTGCTGAGGAGCCTTCATCCACCACGAGTGCATGAACTTTGACTTCCTGTCCGCACCTCATTATGACTTTTTTTTGTAATTTCTATGCGTGATCCTGTCGTTTGGAGCTCAAAGGGGGTAAACGAGCCGCAACCTTCCTAATCGTTCCCTTTAGAAGGAACGTGACGCAGATTCAGAGGACAGTAAAACTTATATACGCACGTTCTAAACTATACAGCAGGAAATGTGCAACGTTCACATGTATGATTCATTTGGTTTACAAAAATCATATTAATACTATATGTGATGTACATATTATGTTCAGAAAAATCATTATGTGCAATATTTGCATAATATAGAATGTATTTCTCTGTGTGAAATGAATTTAATGTGCAATTCTCAAGTGCAATATTCATATAATGGGCAATAATCATGTGCAATATTTTTTTCATGTACAATAATCATTTTATGTGGAGTACTTACTAGGTGCAATATTTATAAAATGGGCAGTAATGATGGGATCAATATAAATATTCTGTACAGTAATCATTGTGTGCAGCATTCACATGTATGATTGATGTGCAAACATGGTTATACATTTCTTACACTGTGTTATATTCATACTACGTAGGATATGTTACTATGGAAAAGTCCTCTTGTACAACATTTGCATTATATATAACATATTTTGTGTGTAAAATTAATTCCATGTTCAATATTCTTATAATGTGCAATATTGATGTTATGTGCAGTATTTACTATGTGCAATATTCATACTATAAGAAATAATCATTATGTGAATTGTTTATATTATAGGCAATATTTCATAGTATCGTGCAATATTTATTTTTATATGTGCATTATATGCAATATTACATTACATACATTACATCATACATTATGGGCAATAATGACAATCTGAAATATTCACATTATGAGAGATAATCAGCATGTGAAATATTTATATCAGGGGCCATCTTTTTAGTCTCTGGAATAATCGCTCTGCAGTAATCACCAGATGCAATATCCATTTTGTTCAGATAATCACCATTTATACAAATTTACATTAAGTGAAATAATCACTATGTGCAATATTCATGTTATGTGCAATGATTCTGTGCAATATTCACATTACGGGCAATAATCAACATCTGCAATATTCATACAATGTGTGATAATTGGGTTCTGTTGGTCTGCAGGTCACCAGTGATGGCTGGAGGACTGTTTGCGGTGGACAGGAAGTGGTTCTGGGAGCTGGGAGGATACGACACGGGGCTGGAGATCTGGGGAGGAGAACAGTACGAAATCTCCTTTAAGGTAAAACTCATCACATCACAGGACAAACCACCACAATAAAAGGTTGTTTTCTTAATTTTGCAGGTAAAAGGTATAAAATCATTTTCCGTTTATGTTTGTGAACGAATCCAGTTTGCTTAATTCTCATTCATTTTACAAATTAGTCGATTTATAAGCAACACTGGCGGTTCAGTGCAGCAACGTTTGAGTTCTGGAAGGCATGATTTGATGTTTTCCGGTCCCAACACAGAATCTCAACGAGGTTAAGGTCCCAGACTTTAACTGGACCTCTCCAGAACTTTAATTTGGTGAAACTTCAGGGTCTGTAAAAGCCTGTCATAATACTTAATCTCAATTTGACACTTGAGGGCCATTGTTGGCTCCAACAACCCTGCCTGGATTCGGGAGAGGTCTAGCTTGCACTAAATCTCACGCGCTGCACCTTTAAAACAAAGTCCAGTTGCAAGAGATTCAACCTTGGAGATAGAATCCAGTTAAACACTGCAGCATAAATCATTTCCTGCAGGACTGGACCCTCGTGGAGAAGAACGATTCCACCTCTGCCACCACACCGTCTAAAAAGGAAAACCTTGCACTTGAGGATTTCTCACTTTTTAAGCTGTGAAATTAATTACGGGCCTTGACTCGCAACCGCCCGTGACCCGGGTTCTGAAAAACCTCTTAGGTGTTGAAACAGTCTGAAGATTTCGATCTTATTTGTGTAATTACTGCGATAGCATCCCGCACTCGGGTTCCTGCTCCAGCCAGGATGATCTGACTGGTAGATTCCGGTATCAGCACATGACTCGCCGGGCCTCTGGAGTCCACTTCATGCCCTCATATATTTAATTTGGCTTCCCCATTTTCATTAAAAGATCCCCATTAGTTGATTCGGCGCCGACGGATGGTCTCCTGAGGTGAGAGGATTAACAGGCTCTCATAGTAATCCTCACGACTCGATCCTCACGGCCCGGCTTCGCACGTCCGACCCGTCTGCAGCTCCATCCTGGAACATCGAGCTCATCCCGCTCCCACTGTGGGACAATCTCACATTCTGATGGAGACGACGGGACGCAGCATGCTCCGCCACTCCCACATAATTAAATCTCCGTGCACGGACCTGGAAGACGTAGATATTCACAGGAAAAGTTGGAGAACCTTTTACAAGAAAGCATATTTTTTCTCTTTATGACTTTAGAATTCAGGATATTGCAGCGTCTGGTTAAGGTTGTCAATTCTTGCTCCTCCAGGGGAGGTTGTGTAAATTAGTTTGCTAAAATATTGCCATGACGTTGCTGGGAAGCAGAAAAGTAATAATAGTAGAACTAGAATTAATAATAACAATTTTCATTATTATTATGTTAACGGCATAACTCCAAAACTAAATCCTGGATCAGTTTCCAATTTTATACCCACATAAACGAGGAAGGACTGAATTGATTCTGGGAAAGGTTTGTGCTATATGTCTGCCACTAAGGGGAGCTCTATTTCCCAAAACACTGTTTTTAGGCTATGAATTTGCAACTATACACGGATTTAGTCCGAATTTGGTGCGTATGAATCGACTCGGGGAGTTCTATCTTGTTTATATCGTATTTTACTCAAATTGTGGGTAATCTAGGTTTTTTTTTCTCCTTCATCTTTAACCTCCCAACCGTAAGTCAAGTTGTGTCTAAATGTAGCTCATATGAATTAAAAACAAGGAAAACTGTCTTTTTTTAGTGCTGAGCTGAGAAAAACTGGTTGACTGCATTTATCTTCAACATTGAGTCACTATAGGATTCTGATCTCAGAGCAGACTGCTGACTCTGCAGAAATAGGTTTTCACTGCGGACAGTTTGAGATATTAAATGAGCCACATTTAATTTGAGGAGTTGCATCAATGGGTTTGTTTGTATAACGCAAGGGATTGGTGGCTTTTATTATACCCCTGCCTTCGGGGTCAACAGCTCAGGTCCGGTACTTATTGTGAAATTAGTTCTCTGCATTTGACCCGTCCCTGACGAGACCCCTGAAGGCCCTCGGGTCCAAGTTCCTAACAAATGCTAGAAATGTAAAACTCCAGGTTATTTCAGATTCCCATTATCTGCCGTGTTGGCAGATATGAAGGAACGGAATGGCGCTACCAGACACATCTAGTGCCGGTCCCATGTCCGGATAAATGGGAAGGTTGTCAAGAAGGGACGTTGCTGAAAGGAGTTAATTTTACTTGCTTGTTTTTGCTACTGTATAGATTTTTTTTTTGGCTCTTTTTTGACGCTCTTTGAACACACTCGGAGTAAAAAGACACAGTTCGGGGAATTGACTCATTTCTCTTTCTGAACTGAGCAGGAGCCTGAATACTGAAAAATTAATCCCACAATTCAATGGGAGGTTGGAAGCAGTTGATCAGGCTCTGATCGTTGCCCGCTCCCCTCCAGCTCACAGCAAGACTAATGATGCCAGTGCAAGAAAAGTTATTCTGTGCGTGAGTCTGCAGTCCTCTAGCACACTGGCTGCTCCTCCGTAAACTTCTTTATGGTTTCTTTCAGACCATTTTTCCTTTGTGTTTGGTTTCATAGCTTTTGCAGCGTAGAAAAGCTGATCTTGATCTGCTTTGACATCAGTTTTAACCCACATAATAAAAAGAAATTGTAAAAAAAAAAAAAAAAAAATTGGAATTGGAATTGGCTCAATTTCACCTGTCACAGAGACATGAAAGGCATCTTGTCAGATTTCACAAATACACCAAAGCCATCAAGTCACTTGTCATGTGAAAAAGACATCAAAGACATCAAGCTACTTGTCACAAACATATCAAATAACTCAAATTGCATGTCACAAAGCCATCAAGTCACTTATGAAAGACAAAAAAGACATCAAGTCACATGTGAAAAAGACATCAAAGACATCAAGCTACTTGTCACAAACATATCAAAGAACTCAAATTGAATGTCACAAAACCATCAAGCCAGATGTTTAAAAAAGAAATAAGTCAAAGTCAAAGTCAGTGTGTTACACATTGCGAAAACATCAATGAAATCAATACACAGATCACAAGGACATCAAAGCCAGCACATTTCAAGTTGTAAAGATATCAAAGTCATAAGGGCACATTTTAAAGTATAAAAGCCGAAATTTACAGGAAGCAAAACATCAAACAAATCCATCGGCTTTTACAAAGAAATCAGGCCACATGTCACAAAGACATCAAAGCCATTAAGTTACTTGTTCCAATATAATCACGCTTATACTACCAGACAAGAAGACACTATGTCTCCATTGTGCTGTCCATGTTTATGCAGTGTAACAATCCAGGTTCACGCAGTGAAACAGTCCAGGTTCATATAGTTAAATGTCCAGGTTTATTCAGTGAAACAGTCCAGGCTTATACCGTGAGAGAGTCCAGGATTACTCAGTGAAATGGTTATGTGAATTTCCATCCTTGTTCTTGAAACGCTTCAAACCTTTAAACCGCCAGAATCTAATTCTACGACTTTATGGAAACATTTAATGGAAGCTCTGCGCGGCTTTCTTCCCATAACTAACTTGTTTGTTTCTACGTCTAAATCCGGCTTTTCATTTCCCCACTTTTCTTTTTGCTATTGTCTTAAAAACAAAACCCCTTTCCTGGTCTCGCCTGCTGCCAATAAGTCCTCCTTTCTTCCTCATGCTCTTCATCGGATCCCTCTGTTCCTGCTTTATTTCCATCACTGCCAGCCAAGAAAGGGACTCATCGCTTTTGTCTTCATAGTTGTGGGATTAAAGAGAGAGCCTCTGCTGGATGTCTCTGTTATGTGAGACAGACAAGGAAGAGAATTTTCTATAAAGGACGGTTTGTTTTGCACATTAGTGCGTCCAAAATATCGTTCAAAGAGGCGATTCCTTAAAAGCTTCTGCAGTTGACACTTTCCCGAAAAACGAAATGGCCCTGCTGCTCCAGTCTTCCCTCTACTATCCTTTCCTTTAATCCTCAGTACATCTCCCTCCTCATCCTCTTTCTTTAGGCCCCGTTCATGTTCACACAGTGAAACAAACCAGGTTCATATAGTGAAACAGTCCAGGTTCGTACAGTAGAACAGTCCAGGTTCATACAGTGGAATAGTCCAGGTTCATACAATGAAACAGTCCAGGTTCATACAGTGAAACAGTCCAGGTTCATATAGTGGAATAGTCCAGGTTCATACAGTGAAACAGTCCAGATTCATACAATAAAACAGTCCAGGTTCATACATTGAAACAGTCCAGGTTCATACATTGAAACAGTCCAGGTTCAGACAGTGAAACAGTCCAGGTTCATATAGTGAAGTCTGGGTGGATTAGTTTAAAGTAAAGCTGCCATCCTTCTGATTGATCCTAGGGGTAACATTGAATGTTCATGAGGTTGTTAGTTCATTATTTCCCCAAATATTCGAAGATCCAAATTTCGTGAATTTGAATAAACTCGAGGAACATTTTCTTTTAAGTATCGTATTTCACTTACTAGGGGGGGCTTTAAATTTAATGAAAAATACCGTTTTCTGGACAATACTCATAAACTGTCTTTGATTATCTACACATTGCATACCCCCATAGAGGTAAGTGTGAGGAAGAACTGGATTGATTCTGTGGCAGTGACTTGTATTTGCTGACATTAGGGGAAGCTTATCTACAAAAATAAATGTTTTTTTTGTAGATTTCAGGCCATAATTTCTCATCCGTTGGTCCAATTTAGACAAAACTGTGTGCAACTGAATCAACGTCAGGATCAATCTCTCTTGGATACGTCGTTTACCCTAATAGTTCATATTTTATATATTACTTTCTTTATCAAAAAACACTTTTTCAGACATGACTTCTTAAACGTTGTTCTGATTTAGCCCATGCTGGGTCTATATGAATTGACATGAGCAGATCTATTGATCTTGTAAGATATAATATTTAACTCTTAAAGTTCCTATTTTACTCACTAGGGGGAGCATTTTTACGAAAAACACTTTTTTTCCAGACATAACTTCCTAACTGCTCAACCAACACTCCACTTCAAACCGGTTTATTGTTGGTTCGATCAACCTCGGCTCAACACGGCAATGATCCTGACCACCCTCCGTATTCATCTGATGAAGGTTCTGCCTGTCTGTTTCTGCAGGTGTGGATGTGTGGTGGCCGGATGGAGGACATCCCCTGCTCCAGGGTAGGACACATCTACAGGAAGTACGTCCCCTACAAAATCCCTGGCGGCATCAGCTTAGCGAAGGTAATTCTTCACATCCTAAGTCTCCACGGTTCACGATGGAACAGAATAAAGCGGATCAGTCGCACAACAGCTCTCCCGACACGGAGTTCTGTCACAGCGATGATGAGCCCGTCCAGTCATAGTGGACTTTTATACCTGTTAAAATGCTGATCATGAGTTTTAGTGAACTTGCTGCCCACCTGTCCATCAGATTCAAACTTATACCGTGTTTTTCAGGGATATTATGGGAGTAAAAGAATGATTCTAAGAGCTCTAGAGCTCAAAACATCCCGGACTGTCATAGCAGACTCATTCTTCTTCTTCTTCTTCTTCATCTTCTTCTTCTTCTTCTTCTTCTTCATGTTAAAGCTGTGGTTCCTGATGCTAAAGACACAAAGCAGAAGAAAAGTTATTGAGATTCTGGGAGACATATGTTCAGGCAGAATCTCAAAATGTGTCTTTTGGTCCCCTTGAGATTCCTCTGGGATAAAACTGTAAAACTTAAGATATCAATCAGAATTTTCATCCCAGCTATAAAAAAAACTGTCCTTTAAAGGTGATGGGTTAGCTGTCAATCAAACGCTGGGAGATGTACAGGTCTGCCATATGAGGAAGGCTCGGAAATAGTCAGAACCCATAGAATCAACTTGGAATACCCATTTCAACGGTTCTTACAGCAAACTCAAAGATCCACCTTTTTATCTGGAAATAGATCTGAGAGTTCTGAATAGTCACTGAAAGTGGGCCGGATATGACCCACAATCATTTTCTAGTGGACGCACAGTTGATTAGCCGTTAGCCCTGGTTTTATGAACTTGTGAATATAAATTATAACCCGAGCCTAGCAAAAGTGTTTAATTGTAGGCACTAGTGCCTGAATGAGGTGAAGCTCTGTTTATTTTTTTGGTCGTAGAACGATCAGATTTATATCTTTGGAATCTGCCGAGTCTAAATATAACGCTGCAGGTGATCACAGCTCCGCTCTGTGATAATCCATAACCCCAAAAGTCCAAACAGGTTTGCTCCTCTTAGTATTTCTACATCCATATTGACCGAATGCCGAATTTTCTCGTTCCATCAGGCGGAATGAGACCACAAAGACTTTGAAGTCCTTTTGTTTTTTAATCTTGTGCAAAAGATGATTTACTGTTATTCCATAATCGTCTCTTGATGGACAAACATATAATGTCCTGAGCAGGTGTTACAAAGTTTCCTTTTCACCTCGAAACGCCATCCGATTTGTGAAAGAAACGCGCGGACGACCGAGCCAACGTTAATATCGTCAAGTCAGAACACTTACACAATGTCGACCAGCCTTTCTTCTGCTGTGATCCTTCAAATTAAGAGAACTTAAAATACACTAAGCAGCATGTGCTCATGCTATAAACAGAAAAAAAATAGATGACATAATCATATTCTAACAGATTTTGTTCATAGATATGGGATCGTCATCAGCAGGAATCATTGACTGCACATACTGAATCCCAAGAGGCAGCTGCTACACTAGTTGTTTTCGAAGACCAATCCTGCCTTTGCTTTTCTGAATTTAACTCCTGAGCACAAGATAATAAGTTGCGCGAGATCGAAAAAAATAAAAAATCTCAAAGGACTCCTGGGCTTCCGCAAAAGATTTTTTCTTAAAGTGTGGTTGGAATCAAACAATATATGTGACATTTAACTGTTACTTATATCTCACTTCTACATATGATAGTTTTTGCAATGTTGTTTCTAGCTGTGCAATATGTGCTTTTCTTTTTATTCTGTAACTCCTTTGATGTAGCTGCGGAAGGATTGTCGATCCAAGCACTGATCCCGAGAAAGAAATATTTTAAGGCACAATAAATTTAATAGGAAATGAAAGGAAAATCTAAACTTTATAAATTTTTTATATGTCTGTCCCTTCATCGGGATCTGCACATAAACGTAACGGTGGTCGATTCTAAGGCCACATCAATCCTCCAACTAAGTTCCATGGAAACCTCTTTAGTAGTTATTCAATTCAGTATCAGGAGCTACATTGTTAAACTGAGTCATGGAAAAAATAAACGTCCTTAACTTTTCTGTAAGATGCTTGTCCTTCCTTTATATCCGTGTCTAATTCCTATACAAGCCGTAGGAACGGCTCATTCTTATATTTTCCATTCATTCATCAGGACTGACTGTTCAGAGTCTTTTGTCGGGTATTCCGTTGCTTTTAACTGGAGGAGACTTCACAGCTCGGCGACGCGTCGGCCACGTTTTTATTCCGGTCCATTCACCGCGTGTTGGTAGTTTGTCTTTATTGAATCTCCGGTGTCCTAAAAAAAAGCTCTTATCGGCCACGTTTCCTGATTAAAGGGAACAATAAATGAAGCAGAAATCCAATCAGGCCGTTGCTAAAAAAAATTGAAAGAAATTACGTCTTTATGGGTTCAAGTTTATTAGCATTCCCTAGGATTCTAACTCTGAGCTCTGCAGCAGGATGAAAAGAAAAAAACTGCTTTTTTTAATGAGAATTATGCCGGGCTGAAACATGACTCAATACGGACCGGACTTAAAAAACCTGTAACTAAATACATCAGAGCACCAGAGGCAGGGACATAAACACTTTCCACCTGCGGGGAGTGTTTGAAGACGGCAGCCTTTCCTCCTCCTCGCCACTTCAATGGTCACCTCAGCGCCGGAAAACTGAAACCCACCAAATGAGAAGCAAAGCTGTGAAAGTCCACTCCACCTCCACCTCTGGAGGCGTTACTGTGAAGGAGGTTCTTTGTTCTTCTCCTCGTATCCTTCAAAGTACCAACGCCGAATGAGAAATCGTCTAAAGCCGTTGAGTCTCCCTGGCTGCCGCCGAGCGCCGTTCATTATGCATGCCTCCGCCGCAGACTGGAACTTGGCTCAGCTTGAAACTTAAGGACCTTTTATAGTGATTCCTCATTCTGACCCACACTCTTGAAACAGAGTCTGGCTGGAATGCTGATGGTTCTGGACTCAGATGACACTCGTGGTTTCGCGGTTTATGCCTCATGGTTTGTTTTTTTTGTCTTTTGTTATAGAAGAGGTAACGGTTTAAAGCCCTGCTTGAATTCATATTTTCCTTACAGGGAAAATAAAGGGGACACCCAAATTTGTTTTAGGCCTATTCTGGTGGGGGGCCCACTTAATGCAGCGGCCCCCATCCACCGGGACCGGCTTCAGGATCCTGCTCGAAAAGTGCTGATTTCTTTATTTTTCTACCCTGTTTGAAGTAGTTTGTGTGAACTTTACATCTCCAGTATCCAACTTGCCCGGATTGTAGAGAAGAAGAAAATATGTTACCGTAATAATGCCGAATTCAAACAAATCTACTTAAACCTATGACCGGGTTTAAGTAGATAAACTACAGTCTGCACTGACCGAGATATTCTCCAACAGTATCTCGGTCAGTGCATTAAAAAAACAAAATCAATTTTGTGTCTCTGTTTCTAATTTAAAATTGTGACTGATCCTGTTTATGATATGACCCAGAAACTGACAGTATTTTACTGTAATATAACTGGGAGCTTTCACTGTGTTTTACCGTAAAACTTATTACATGCATTACAGTACTGTAATACTTTTACAGTAATACTGTTTTAGATTACAGTAGGTGTAATGTAAAAATAACAGTATCATGCTGGCCACCTCCAGTATTTTACTGTAATATAACGGGGAATTGTCACTTAAGACTATTGCATACAGTGCAGTGATGTAACAATTTGACAGTAAGAAAGATTTAGATTACAGTAGGTATACTGTAAAGTAACAGTATCACTGTAATATAACATATAAGGGAATGTTTACTGCATTTTACTGTAAAACCTATTGCATACAGTACAGTGTTGTAATATTTTTACAGTAGTACTGTTTTAGATTATATTAGTTATACTTTAAAAAAACAGTGTCATGCTGGTAACTGCCAGTATTTTACTCTAATATAACAAGTTTTTTACAGTATT
The DNA here is from genome assembly GCA_037951165.1 of Lophius americanus. Taxonomy (NCBI): domain Eukaryota; kingdom Metazoa; phylum Chordata; class Actinopteri; order Lophiiformes; family Lophiidae; genus Lophius; species Lophius americanus. The sequence goes on from JBBDHG010000309.1 coordinate 827,205, forward strand.
TTACTGTTAAATCAATATTATATACAGTATGTTAATATAATGTGTTTACAGTAAAATACTGTAGATGTATATTACAGTAGGTATACTGTATACTGACAGGAGCAACAAAACAGAAAAATTGTGCTTTTATTCTGACAGAGTGAAGTGAATCTAATCCTGAGGGCAAACCGACAGCGATGTTCCTAACTGCAAGGGATTGTGGGATTTATACGTGCCTGCTAAGACAAACAGCATCTGTTTGACTTTCAGAATCTGAAGCGTGTGGCCGAGGTGTGGATGGACGAATACGCCGAGTACGTCTACCAGCGGCGGCCCGAGTACCGCCACCTGTCGGCCGGAGACATGACGGCCCAGAAGGAGCTGAGGACCCGCCTCAACTGCAAGAGCTTCAAGTGGTTCATGAGCGAGGTGGCCTGGGATCTGCCCAAACACTACCCACCGGTGGAGCCTCCGGCTGCAGCGTGGGGAGAGGTACAGATCGGTCTTTGTATTTTAGAAATAGAAAGTGTTGAGTAACAGCAGCAGCAATATCAAAGGAAGACGCAAATTAGTTAAACCAGATTCTCCTCAGCTAAAAAAAACATTTTTTTATCCTTTGTTTGAAACTGTCAGCTGTTTCTACTTCCCTTTAAGTCGTCTGGAAAACTTTCTCTCTTGCCTCCAGGCTCCAACTGTGGTTCTCCTAACCTATCCCCCATGATGCTTTGGGATTTTTATTGTTAATAGATTCAGAATTAGGTCATGCCAGTACAGTATTTACAAATCTGGGAAAGACTTTTTCTACTTTGTGCCGAAAGCTGTGTGCACGGAGCAAGACTGCATTATTTTGCAGAAAGAGAGAACGTTTGTCTATAGCTACGGGAAACTTTTATGTCAGACAGAAGAGCTGGGTTGTTCAGCTCTAGATTTCTGACAGAGGTTTGAGGAGGTACTTTCCTCCAAGGCCCATTAATGCTGAATGTTAAAGGCATAAAATACTCTTCATGTACTTCTGTACATTTTCAGACTTTTTTCATCCCTTCAGTAGAATTTATTGGGTTAAACTGGACCCTCCTGCAGACAGACTGACCTACAACTCGTAAAAAAAAACTACCAAGACATAAATGTTGCTGCTCCTGATAAAACAGAACTGTTTGCATCACAGTCTGGTCCAACTTCACTGAATGTGGACATGTGTGGACCACTGGACTGTTATAAGTGCGGACAATCTCTAGTCAGGAGAACATGGACCGCCGGGCTGTTACACGTCTGTAGAGCAGCTCTAGTCTGGAGATAGCCGACCACCGGACTGATACGGGTCTGTAGAGCAGCTCTAGTCTGGAGAATGTGAGACGTCTCTCGTCCTCAGTCACAAAATGAGCCGTTACTGTCACCTACTTAACCCAGACCATGTGACTCCACTGCAGGGTTAAGGGCGAATTAAAGACATAATTTTGGCGAGTTAAAAATAACTTTTTTTTAAAAAAACGTGGTTTTTTAGAAAAGTACAGCGCAAATATATATTGTGGCAAACAGGTCGTATGAGATACTTCATTCACGATTCAGGACTAGAGCAGAAATGATCTGTTTTGAACTAATTGATTATAAACACACGAGCCATCGTGTGTTCATCGGACCTCCATCCATCAGAGAGCAACACCGATGGGACCAGTGGTACGACTAAAGAGAGAACTCTGTGTGTCCTTGTGTTTGTGTGTTCTGCAGATCCAAAATGTGGAGAGTGGGATGTGTATGGAGATCAAACACTTTGTGTCAGGGAGCCCCATCCGCCTGGAGAGCTGTGTGAAGAGTCGTGGCGAGGTGGGCTGGAGCCATGGCCAGGTGAGGTGCCTCATCTTCTGTTGAGGACCATGAGTCCTGAAGGAGGAGGTGTTACGCGGCGGTAGCGGGACGTTTCTCTCAGTTTTGATTGTTCCTCTGCAAGGTGTTAACGTTTGGTTGGAGGGAGGATATCCGGGTGGGCGACCCCATGCACACGAGGAAGGTCTGCTTCGACGCCGTCTCCCACAGCAGCCCCGTCACCCTGTACGACTGTCACGGCATGAAGGGCAACCAGCTGTGGCGCTACAGGAAGGTAGGAGAAGAGCAGAGGTGGAGATGGCTCACTGCTTTCACCAGTGAATGCATCATTTCATCAGAAAGCTTCGACCCCGATCGTAACATTAGAACCGCGGACAGAGGAAGTCGGAGTAACACCGATTATCCCGTTACCATGGTTACCTGTAAACGGATGTGATGTGTTAGTAAGTGAAGGTTGTTTCCTCAAGTGGATTTTGGAAGCGGGCAAAAGCGGACAAACGGATCTGAGAGACTTTGATAAGCACCAAGTCGTGATGACTGGGTCAGAACATCCTCAGAACTGCAGGTCTTGTTTGGCGGTCCTGGTTTACAGCGGTTAGCATCGACCAAAGAAGTTTCAGGTAGGACAACCAGGGCCATGGGTGCCGAAGACTCACTGACGAATGTGGGGAGTCCGTGTTGTCTGATCACACAGAAACAGTACTTTAGCGTAAATTACCGAAAAAGTTCTTGCTGATTCTGATAGAGCCTTGTCAGAAAGAACCGTCACATCACAGAGTTGTCTCGACACCATATTCGCCAGGTGGTTTTAATATTTTGGCTGATCAGAGCAGTAAGAAACAGTCAAAAATGTATCCTATCTTTCAAAGTTCTGACTTTCTGAGTTCTTCGCAGCCACAGACCCAACCCTCCCACCGGAAGCACCTCGGCGTGAACCCTGACCCCGACGGATTTTGGGGTCTCCGTTAATACCGGCTGTTAAAGTGAGGAAATGACTGACGGGTCATAGATGTGATGCTGTACGGAAAAAATGTACCCAAAACTGGCCTGTTAAAAATGATTTACTTTGGCATACAGTATGAAGCTGTTGACCTCTGACCCCACAGGGCGAAAAATATGAACTAAGTCCTTGATCCTCGGTATTTTCAAGGAAACGCGTGTTTTTCTTTCACCCTGCAGGATAAGAGTCTGTATCACCCCGTCAGCAACAGCTGCATCGACAGCAGCGCCAGCGAGAGGCGGGTCTTCATGAACACCTGCGACCCCGCCTACGCCAGCCAGCAGTGGCTGTTTGAGAGAACCAACGCCACCGTGCTGGACCACTTCAACCAGGGCACCGACTGAGGCCTCTGGATGTTTAGATGAGGCGTCTTCCAAAGAAAACGATCATGAGACGATGATCGGCATCGATCAGGTGAACAATACAGATTTATTTAAGACAAGATTATTTCTGTGTGTGTCGAGTCTTAGAGAACAAACAAAGGTGACAGACATCCGTGTGGTGGGGCTTTGGACCCCCAATCTTCTATGCCGAACTACTTTAGTGCAGCCGCATTGGAGGATGTGAGAATCAACTGATGCTTTCGGGTCCAACCACAGAATCTCAAAAGGGGGTTCAGGTCCAGTTTTGTCTAGGAAACATTCAGAGGTGGATTTCCTCTTGTGTTTAGGATTATTTTCCTCCACATGAGCTTCAACTCACCAACCGATGATCTGACATTCTCCTTAACGATTGTCTGGTAGAGAGCCAAATTGTTATGGATCACTCTAGTGGTGCGTGAGGTGGTGTTCTGGATGACTTGGGTCATGGATGATGTTTGATGTCCAGGATCTCATTCATTTCTGGCATCTGAATCCCGACCATGCCGTAGGACGCCTCGATGATCCCTTGCATCGCCTTCTGTACTCTATGCTGTAATAGAGTACGCAATGATACTCGTCAAAGAGCACATATGGAAGTTTACCAGAAGGTTCTGCAGCAGACCAGCTCTCCCCAGCTTCCTCAGAAGATACAGGCGTCGTGGATCCTTCCCAATGAAAGAGGCTGACGGACTTGTTGGTGAAGCACCGCGCTGTCAGGTTTCCATTTGTATCATAACGTGTCTCACTTTGGAACTGTGGAGTCCCGGAGCCTGAGAAAGATGCCTGGAAACCTCTCCTAGACTGATGGATCTCAGTCAACATCTGGAATTTCTTATGATTTTTGACATAGTGTGCAACTGATGAGACTTATGAGCCAACTTCTTGCTTCCGAAGATGATCTATTGAGGTGACGATGGAGTTGAACAGAGCTTGTAGTGATTGTCTTGTTGAGTCTAGTCCAGCCGGAACCAGTTATTGATTCTCTTGTGTAGTTTTTAGGATGAAGGCACTAAGGGGGCGGAGCCTGTTTCACACATACCCAGTTGATATTAGAGCCCCTGCTGTCAGGAATGACTCACAAATATGTTTTTATTCTTCCTGTTTGATTAACATTTGCTCCAAAATATCATAAAGGAGAATTACGTTTTTGACCTTTAAAGATTTAAATCCGCGGTCGGAACCGTTGAGCTCCAGGCTGAATGCCACAGTCGGAATAGAAGAAACGCTTAAAGATGAAATATGTTTGATCTTTTTGTGAAACGCAGGTAAGAAGCTACAGGCCGCTTCAGAAACATTCCCCAACAGTGATCCAGCATGCTGGCTGAGAGCTGAAGAGTGGATCGGAGCACACACATCCAGAATACCCTCACACGGCGTGAGCTCGTGATTAGCATTGAGGTAAGAGAAGGACATGCTAGCCCGAGCTGTCAATCAGATGAAACACCTGTAAATACTGATAGAGCTGTCTTTCCACAGGGTGGGAGGACTCAGAGAAGCTCTTCGAGGCTGAAGCATGGACCTCCGGAATCTCTGCTGATGCTCCCGTCCTTCATCGCCGGATCACAAACTGCTAGATCCAATGGACCTACTGCCTTTTTTTTCTCCACTTTGTCCTTTTCAACTGTTGCCTTCACAATAAGAACGACCACAGCGCCGGCATGGAGACGTGTGTGGGACGGAGACTCTTTGATGAAGTCTGAGCTTGCACACACTTATTCCTGCACAGTGTGCAGACGCATTGCGACAATACGCCTTTTATAGACGCAACAAAATGTTGTACATACTCATAAAGTTCACATTTCTATTTTTCTACTGAGAAATAAAGCAACAAATGAACTCTTTTATTCCGTTGTGACTTCATTTCATTGCTACAGAACAGGAGGCCCTTTTTTTTACACAACATTTCCAACGCTGGTCTGGTCAGTCTTTATTTTTTTCTTTCTTTATGTGGATGGGTCGGACTTTTTCTGGTTCTGAGGCGGCAGCAGAGGTAGTAACTGAGACGCAACGAACATCTGTGTAAACGTAAGGCGGAAAGCAGGAGGGTCTTTATATTCTGACGATGTTTTATGTGTGCAGGATTAAACATTGCAACGTTGACGGGATACCGTGGAGGAACAATAAAGTCCAAATCATCGCGAACCTGAGATGATTTAAAGCTTTCAAGTATAGATAGAATACAGAGATTTTATTTGTTAAACTAAAGCATAAAAATCCCCTTTTCTCATGTAAATGTATTTCTTACTATGAAACATAATGCAGAACAGAACTAGGATAAGTAGTAATAACAAGATTATTACATATACTTGATTACTTTTCTTACATATTCGGTGCATGCAATTTCAAAATAGGAATAAGGTTGAAATATTGCAATGTGTATCGCCAAATGCCATAAAATATCTCAATATCGCGACGATAAAATTCACTGCAAAAACCCAACCCTGCAAGGACTTGATGCAAGGATGAGATCAGCCGCCAGAAAACAGTGGAGATAACAGATTGTTTCCATAAATGTCCATTTCTCTTCTATTTCTATATATTAGACATCACATCTACTAAACGTGTCTTTTGCTTGCGGGGACCCCTGCTAGCTATAGTTAGAATAACAGAATAACAGACAGTTACTCGTCAATGCGAAGCCGCGAGCCATCGCAAACTCCTGCCAGGGGTCGTAAATGAAGGGATTTTGAGTTGTTATCGTCCTTCACCTCAAATCCCTGTGATGTTAAAACCAGTCAGAGGCGTAGCGTTTTGCTCAAGGGCACTTTGACATACCAGGGCAGGGGAGTGGAGGTGTTTTAGCGTTGAGGCTCCACCCACCCTTCGTGGAAATACAAGTGATTTATTTGGTTTCCAACAGATTTTTGTCTCCAACAGTTATTTTCATTCCTGCTTACAATCTAACATCTATCAGATCTTTAAGTCTCCCTGTCATCCTGTGCCAGCTGGGATCCACGCCAGCCTCAACAAGTGTGCCCGCCATCAAACAGACCACCTGAGCCTCGGCACAGACGTCATATTGGAAATCTGATAAAACCCGAGGTCACACAGAAAAACTCATCTCCTCTGCTCGGTCCGGACCTGAAACAGGCCCAGCCAGCCGACAGCAGATGCTGCCGCTCAGATATCATTTGCCACTTTCACATTCTTTTATTGACAGAGTGACTCATCGCCCTGAGTGGCAAATCCAATACCCAGAATCTGAGTCCGGGGGTCTTATTGGCCGTCCGGTGCCACCAAGGTCAAACTACGAGTGGGCGTCGCTGCAGAAGCTGCTTCCCTCGGACCGTCCGTTTTATTCATAGTTTTTATTCCACTAAATATTTAGTGTGTTTGTGGGAGAAAACTCTCCGGGCGTTACTCAGATTAATAAAAGAGCTTCTTCAGAAAACCACAAGCTGTGATCTGTAACAAGACACTTTTTTTTTTTTCTTCAACCATGCCTCTGTGTTTCACCCTGATATTTATTTAATGCTTTTTAAGATCTTAAATTTATCCTCTTATATCCTGTCGTAAATGAGCAATAATTTATGATTTTCTGAGTTAATTTTTTTTCTTCTTTTTCACACATTACTAACCTTTTAACTGGGCCTGTGCCGAGAGTGAGGGTTTTATCTGAGAAAAATCCCCAATCTCCAGCATTGTACAAGCGATCCCCAACGACTGAACTCCTCAAATTAAATGTGGGTATTTTTTGGGGGAAAAAAAGAAGAAAAAAAAAAGCCCCAGGAAATGAGTAAAATATGAACTATTAGAATAAAGTATCAACAAGATTGATACGGTGATGATCGATCCATAATCATCATCACCGCCAGATCTTTTCGGGGATGTTAGATAGATTGTAGAAAGATGTATATGGATCCGGACCGGACCATCCGTCGGTACACTGCATTCATGGTCCAAAGGTTTTTGGGCCATAATTTCTTAACCGTTTTTTCCAATATAAGCCAAATTTATATTATATACTATATTATATTTTACTCACTAAAAGGAATTTTTCACATACATACATAACTTCCCAAACTTGAAACGATTCCAGGAGATATATCTTGTTTCCTTTATATATATATATTTAACTCTCATATTTCATATTTTACTATTTTACTCTCATATTTTATATTTTACTCTCATATTTCATATTTTACTCTCATATTTTATATTTTACTCTCATATTTCATATTTTACCCACTAAGGGGAATTTTTTGTTTTCGTAAAACTGTTTTTCAGACTTAACTTCCGTAACTTGAATTGATTCTAGGATATCTATTTTCCATAGAGAATATATATATTCCGTTGTGGGTATATATATATATATATATATATATATATAGTTTACTCTCATATTTCATATTTTACTCACTAGGGGGATTTTAGTTAATGAAAAAATACGATGCACATTAACTTCACATTTAATTTCAGGAGCTCAATCGGGGGTATCCATTGTACAATGCATTGTAATGGGGTCTTTTCGGGATTATACCCTTAAGTCTAGTTTGGAGCCGAGCGTCAGTTCCTTCTGATGAACCCCGGAGTTGAACAATCGGCCAGCAGTAGGAAAAAAAGTCCTTAAACATGTTTTAAACTTCTGACAGAAACGTGATTATTGTCTCACGGACTTTGTGGCAAACTGCCTGATTTAATCATTCTATTCTTTGAGTTACATCGCCCCGTTAATTAACGGAGCGCCTCCTGCCTGGCGTGAGATTGAATCCCATCAGAGCCGCCTCTGCTTGTCTAATTCACGGCGATGAAAGAAAAAAAAAAATACAAAGATAAACATCAAGGAAAGCTGTCATTTTTTTTTTGCCTGTTCCTCTCCGCGCTTCATAAATCATGCATGTCTTTTTTTTTTTTTATGAAATCTACAGCGGCGGGATTTTCCACACACAATTATCTCAAGCTTTGTGAGAAACGGTAGTAGACGTGTTTGGGAGCTTGTTTTGAGTGAGTGTTCATTCCCCGTGAGCGCTGATTGAAAAAGACGCATCGCGGAAGCTTTTAGGGAACAAATGCAGAGACAATCAGAAGTGAATTGTGGGTAATCTTCACAATTACCGAGCGACTCCGAGCCTGATGGGGAGACACCCACTGTCATTTAAATTCCATTTCCAACCGGCTCCACTTTCACCTCCATCATATTATGACCCCGCAAATTGCTCCCACTCCTCTTGATTACGTGCGACATGCGGCGGCGGCGGCGGCGGCGAACATGAAAGATGGAGACGCAAAAAAAAAAACTGGAACAAAGAAATATGCTAATTGAATCCTTCCTCCGACTGAAACATAAAACCATTTCTCCTCCTAAGTACCAACTTTTTTTTTTTATCTTCCATATCTGGAGAATGTGTTTGCAGAAATAGGCCAGGAGGAATTTATTAGCCTGCCTTTTTTAATCAGGCTAATATTAAAGTGTTAGTCGCGTGTTGAGGAAGTCCTCACATGGGAACTACTCCTGCTCAAAGTGCGGCTTCGCTCTCCGGGGACTGTCCCTGTGACTAATAACCAAACGCTCCTCCTGGCGCCTCATTCCGCCGATAGGAAGAGAGGTGTGACAGTCCTGCCCCGCTCATAACCCATCAGCTGAATAATTACGGCTAACCTCCTTCTCCACGGGGCTTCGCTGCTATTAGCGGCCTCTCTGTCACGCGCTAATGGAAAACCCTGGCGGTGGCGGCAGCAGGCACGGGTCACCGGGGACCTGGCTGGACGAATTTGGGTCAAAATACTTTAACATGCTTCGCTGTTTGACGACGCAGATACAGGAGCGGTTCCACGAGGTTGTGTTTGACCCTTTTTAAACGTAGATCACGCAACAGATCCTTCTCTGAGAAACCCAATTTAGTCCACGCCGAACAAATTAGGCCGAAACTTTCGTGACCGACAGCGAGTTTATATACCCGAAAAGTCCCCAACACACTGCGTTGTACAATCAACAACTCCAACCCTTGAATTCCTTAGATTAAATATGAAGTTGGGTCCACAGTATTTTTATTGTAAAAAAGCTCCCCCTAGTAATAAAAATAATAATAATACATTTTATTTATAAGGCAGTTTGCATTTGGATCAAATCTCAAAGTACTACAAGGTAAAGCAGATAAAATCATTAATAAAAAATATATAATTATAATAATTTAAACATATGACGAAAACGCTGCAATGTTAATTAAAAGTTATAAGTTCTGCTTAAAAGGAAAGTTTTAAGTCTGTGGAGCCCTCAGATGGTCAGGGAGGGCATTCCACAGACGACGGGCGGCAGAACAGAAGGCCGGATCACCAACGGTGCTGAGCTTAGTCCGGGGGAGGAGGAGGCGGTATGAGTGGGTAGAACGGTGGGATCGTGGTGAAGTCAGTGGGGTGAGTAGTTAGATAGTGAGTGAAATATATACTATTAGAGTAAAGTATAATATAAATCATATAGATCTCCTCGAGTCGAAATTAATAAATGAATGAAATTTAGACTAAATCGGGCCAATGGTTAAGAACTTCTGTGTGCAGAGAGGTATTTTTATGAAAAACTCTAGTTTTTCAAGAAAGACCTCCCTTAAATAGTTAAATATACACTATTATGGTAATCTATGATATATTTTAGATAGATCTCCTCAAGTCCATTCATTTGCACTGAATTTGGACTAAACTGTCAACTAACTATCATTGTTGAAAAATAATGGCCCGAAAAATTTTGGAGCTTTAGCTCCACCTAGTGTCGGAAATATACAACTTACTCATTTCAAAAATTGCTCCAGTTCTTCCTCTCACTAAGGTGTATATGGTTAGAAAATGATCCATGAAACCGTTTTGGAGTTACCACGTTAAAACAAACACAGCAATGATGATTTACCGACTTTTCGGGTATACACATTTTTAAATAGCGAGCTGGGATCGCTTAAAAAAGAAAAAGAAATGTAATGTAGAGCAGAAACGGATTTTTGGAAGAGACTGAGACTGAAGACCAGACCTTTGTTTCCCCACCACGAATGACCCAAACCTTCACGTTGTGTTTAAAGCCGTTTAATGGCTTTGGATTGAAATAGAATTGAATAGAAGAGTCTCTTTGCCCTTACGCTGAAGAACACTTTCGAATGATGCATTCTGGGTGATGTTCTGGTCAATTTGACCCACGAGTGATGAATGCACGCAGTTTGCGTCTCACAGATGCATTATGGGTTGGGCTGCATAACATAATGATAACAGTAGGTCACGACACGTGGGTCACATTTGCAAACATGAGCGTGAAAATACCTTGTTTTTACAAGATATATTATTTCTATTATTATTTATCGTCATTTTATTATTATTTTGACTCTCCCTAGCTTGAACATTATGGGTTGGTTAATTTTCTCTTCCTACAGATCCTTGCTTACTTTATATATATTTATGTATATATATATATATATACATATATACAAACATACAAACTTGTTCCAAAATTAAGAAAATAAAAAATACACTCGTAAATTAAAATACTGGATTAAAACATCCCTGCGACGTCCCTGAGAGCTGAAGACGGTCCTGATAAGTAAAAATCTACTCTTCCTTTGTCTTTCTAGTGTGACTTTTACACAAACCCCTGTAGCTCACTGTGCTGGCGTGTTTTTTTCTTTTTGTTTTTATGAAAAGGAAGCCAAACCTTGACTTTCCAGAATCACAAACACAGTGACGAAGACTTCGCGGCATCACGGTGGCGTAGTGTTGGAGCTTTTGTTTCAGGGCAGGAAGGTTCAAATCCACCAGGGAATCGTTCTTTGTGGAGTTTTCATGTTCCCTCGGGGTAATGCGGCTTCCTTCTTCTTCTTTGGGCTGTTCCCTTGAGGAGCCTCCACAGCGGAGCCTTTGTTTACTTCTTGCCCTGTCCTCTCTCTTGGTCTTCCCCTTTTTTTTCTCCTGCCCGGCAGCTTCATCTCCAGCTTCCTTCTACCAACAGATCCACTATCCCTCGTCTTCACGTGTCCACACCATCTCAGTGTGTCCTCTCTGACTTTACCTCCAAGACGTCTAACCTGGAACGTCCCTCTGATGTCTCCTTTTATAATCCTGTCCATCCTCCTCACTCCCAGAGAACATCTGAACATCTTCAGCTCTGACTCCTGTCTTCTGGTCAGAGTCACCGTTTCTAAACCATCCAGCAGAGCCGCTCTCACCTCCATCTTGGTAACCTTTCCCTTCACTCCTGCTGCTCCTCTTCTGTCACAGATAAGTCTTTACACTCTTCGCCAGCCACTCCACCCTGCCTGCTCTCGCTTCTACACCTCTTCTCCACACTCCCCGTTGCTCTGACCCCAAGTATGCCAAGAACTCCTCCCCCTTCTTCACCTCTAATCCTTCATTCTCAACGTTCCACCCGCCTCCCTTTCTTTCACACAATTGTATTCTGTAATACATTCCTCCTCTCGCCAGAGCATACATCTACCTCGCCCGGTCGTCCTCCAACTGCTTCCCTCATTACAGATCACAATGTCCACCACCAACATCCAAGTCCACGGAGACTCCTATCTGTCCTCATCCATCAGCCCGTCCATCACCATAGCAAACAAGAAGGGGCTCACAGCCGATCCATGATGCAGACCCACCTCCACCTTGAGCCCATCCTCTTGTAATACCACAATTCATCCCTCAGCGCTCCTTCATACGCCCAGCTCTAACTCCCAAAAAGACACAATGTTACCCCAATCCAACTTTCCTTCACCCCACCCTCTCAATCTTCTACTTCCTGTACTTGGCTTCTTCCCAAAACATGTGACACTCGTGGCAGCGTCTTATTAGTCTAACTGATGACCTGTCCAGCTGAGATAGGCTCCAGCCCCCCAACGTGAGCCTGAACAAGATAAGTGGCTAAAGAAAACGGATGAATGAAAGGCTTTGCTTCACTGTGAGGGATCCGTTTGAAACGAGTCCGGCTTCCTTCCATGAGAGGACGGCAGCTTTGAAGCCGAGGAACGCCACCGACGCTTACAATCTTACAAGCTGTGCTGTCGTCGCACGTTCAGAGATTTTCTCTCCGCTCTGATGGTCCCAGGAAAAACACGACGAAGATCACATGACATAATGAGAGTCCTAAGATCTTTTTTGTGTAGTGGTTTCGAGGTGCATCCACAGGATTATTATTAAGAGACTTGGAGAAGAGATCCGGAGGGAAGGCTCCTGCCAGATCGTGGAGAATCAAAGCCTGTTCCCATTTTCCAGCTCCTCGGCGGAGGAGCGCAAATTGAATGAAGATGACAGAAGATAGAAAAAAAGGAATACATGCCAGCTGTTTGAGCGGACAGACTTTTGCATTCTTAATGAGCGCTGGCCCTTATGCTCTGAAACTTCGTGATGCAGAGATGATGGGTCCTCTTGGGATCAAGAGAATTTCCAACTGATAAAAGGGTTTAAATACATTTTAAGGTACATAGATGGACACAAAAAACCTCTTATGGTCTTATGTTTACTAAATCTTCCATATGGTCACTGTTTGTCTGTCACTTATTCTCAACTTTTAAGAATTTCCGATATATGATGTTAAAAAGTCAGTTAAAAACATAAAATGATGTTAATTTACCTTTCAGACTCACGCCAAACGTCACCACACAAAGCTTCAATTCATGAAATTTAACTTGAGTTGATTTTCAACTCCAGCAGATGAGAATGATTTTTCATATTTAGTTACAGGGAACCAGGCCAAGGTCACACCCCCAAACCCGCATGCCAATCCCTCCAGGATGTGGGCCCACAGGATGGCGGTTCAAAGGAGTTTCTTCAGGCCCATGGTTAATGCAACAAATGGTGGTCCGGATGCTCAGCAAAGTCCTCCGGAAGGAGGGCCTGGTCTCCCTTAATCCAGCATAAACTCCCTTTAAGTTTTTCATTATATCATGTATCACTATAATCATCGTCAGCCGCAGATCCTTTGTGTTGACGCGATAACACAAAAACTCTTTCATGGATCGTTTCCAAATTTTAGACCCAAATAGATCTTAGTGAGCGGAAGAACTGGAGTGATTTTGGGAAAAGTCCGACACAAGGGAGAGGTGTATCTCCAAAACTGTGAGGCCATCATTTTTCAACTGTTGGCCCGATTCAGTCCAAATCTTAACCATTGGGTGGTTTTGTGCAACTCTTGTGAATATGATTCAACTCACAGAAATCCATCTTGTATATATTATAAATTACTCGAAAAGCAAATATTTCATTCAGTAGGAGGAGCTTTTTACAGAGAACCGTTTCTCTGACATAACTCCTGGTCCAGATTACTCCAGATGTGGTGCAGATGAATCAACTCGAGATCTATCTCGTGTATTTTCAAGATGCTCCCGGATCCACCTTCTTCAAACATTTTATTACCGTTGTGCATCGGGAATAACATTGTACGATGAGAATTATTAATAATATGTAATGTATGAAATGATATGTTGCATATCTGTATGCTTAGGGAGAGGAATCCCCCCTCAAAGTCTCCTGATACAGTTTTCACATTTAAGTTTTTCCCCTCTGGAATCGGAGCTCGAAGAACAGAACGTAGGCATTAACGCGCAATACTTACAAACGCTTGTATTTTTTGTTTTAATAATGTTGTTTGAATTCCTCTCGGTACGTTCTATGTACAGAATCAGGCCAATCTGCAGAGCAAAAGCGTCGCCATCCCACCGCCACCTGTCACAGCCGTAGACAGAGGGCGGAGCTGTGATGAATATGAAACCTTTCGTCTCTGAGATCACTCACCGCAGCTCACTTACTTGAAAAGCCGGAGAGCTGAAAAGGAAGCATTTCCTCCTGCACCCCTGAGACTGCCTATCACTTTAATTCCATTTCATCTTCAGGCGTGTGGCGTCCTCAGCCCTGAAGTCGAGGCATTTATCCAAATGCTGGATGGCTTTCTCTGATAGGACGGTGACAACCCCGGAAAAATAGACCGTCTCTCCCCTCGGTATAGATCAACCCTCTGCGCTCCAGGACGTGTTTTGTGATTAAGTGGAGTAATTTACTCTGTGTGTACCTACTTAGAGTTAAAACCTGACTACCTTCAGTCAGTTCATCTCTTACATTTCCCAGAGTGCCTTGAAGCAGTCTCCTTTCAAACGGTGATTCTAGCATCACACATGGCAACAAACACAACTGGCATTTAGCCCAAATATGTCTCTTTCCAACAACCTTCAATAAGTGAGGAGTGAGATAAGACACGAGAAGCTTTATTGAAATTGTGTAGGATACAACGGAACTAGGAGTGCTGTTCCATGTTGGTGCATTAAAAACAGAAGATGAGACATAAATGGAATCAAAAAAAGAAGAAAAACAACTACCAATACAAGACAAAACTACAACTTCTTCTGTTATACTGCTCGGTGGAGGTAGTTCCAGAAGATCTCCCCCCAGTAGGAAATACCTGTATACTCCATGAGTAGTTGCTCTCACCTTAACTTGCTTCTCTTGATGTGAAGGAGCAGCAGCTCCACTCCAAGTTCCCTCCAGATGCCCGAGCTCCTCACCTTATCTTAAAGGCCGAGACTCTAGGAAGGAGGCTCATTTTCACTTCATCTTGTATCTGAGTCTCTACCCAGAGCTCACGACCACTGGATACGAAACCATCATTTCTGCTGATGCCGCGCCAAACCACTTGTCCATCACATGATCGGTTTTCCATCACCCATGAAAAAGATCCTGAGGAGGTTACACTCTCGGTCGTTTGAGACAGAAACTGACACCCGACCTGGAGAAAGCAGGCCACCGATCTCTGGTCTCTTTATTCTAATTTATCTTTTCTTTAATAGTTATGTATTATAAACTATGATAAACTGGATCATTTCCAACCTTCATACCTCTATTGACGAAGAGGTAGATTGATTTTGGGACAGATTGGTTGTGAATTTACATCACTAGGGGGATCTTTGTCTCAAAAAGGTTTCAGGATATCATTATAAGAAAACGGGCTGATTTAGTCCAAATTGGGTGCATAAGAATCGACTCCAGGACATCTATCCTTTCTCGACATATTTTAATCCCTATAGGGAGCTTTTCTGTTTCTCAGACTTAACTTCCTAAAAGTTGGCCAAATCAGGCGGTGAGTAGTCAATTCAAAGAGACTTAACTTGCATTTGTCATATTTTACCCAATATAGTTCAAATCTTGCTCATTAGCGAGGCTTTTTTTTTTGTTGCAAAAAACATTTTTCCGTCTGTAACTTCCCAACCATAAATAGAAATGTGTCTAAATGTGAATGAACGCAATGAAATCTTTTTAGTACTGAGCTCAGAAAAAATCAATTTGAAAACATATGTATCTTCATAATTGAGTCACTAAGGGATCTTATCTTATAGCATGTTGCTTTTACTACATATGTATAGTTAGCTTGAGTCAATATATATAACTGTTGAGATTATAAGATTATTTATTTATATTTTAAAAGTTTGTATCAATTTAAATCTAATTTATTCTGTTAATGTTACTGTGATTCATGCAAAATGTTGAAAAAGGAGAGAAAGCCCTGGCCTCAGATTTAGAGGTACGGACCCTCTACCCTAACACCAGCAAATCACTCCAGTACACACTGAAGAGCGGTTCCGTATGTGACATAATTTACTTCTATAGGTTAAATGTTAATTGTTTAATAATGATCAATATCAAATGTTATAACTAAAGTTTTTAGCTAGCTAACCTTAGCTTAGAGTGAGTCTTTTAAATCTACAGAGGGGGCGGGGGTCGCCTGGAATGGACAAACGGAACACGGGCTGTGGAGAAGACTTTATCACATTTCAGAAAGAAGTTTCAGAAGGAAGATAAAAAAAAACACTTCACAAAACCAACCATTTTAAATTCAGCGGGTGAAGAACAATACCGATGCAGGACCTCTCCCTGGCCTTGGTCTGCAGGTACCAGACGCATTTCCTCCACGGCAGTGAACTGCGACTTCTCTAATCTGATAAGACTTGGTGAGGTTTACGGGATGAAATGGGCTCGGACCTCCCCTCGCTCAGGTTTAGCTGCTTCCCTGGAACATAGACAGTCCGCTCGCCACTACCTTTTCCCTCCCCATCCTGGGGGAAGAGGATAGGAGGGGTTTTAGCCCCCTGCTGAAACTGTTACCCTCGCCACCACCATACCGAACAAGGCAATTTTGGACCAAAAGTCATTAGATGCCACGAGATTTTACGTTTCACACATTTAAAGGTTTCCACTTGGGGAGGACTCTTTAGCCACCTTATGCTTCCTAATCCTTTATTCTTGGATCTTTTTAAAGATGACTAATATTTTATAGCTCCCCTACGTCACATGAGTCGGATATCCTTTTATCCTGGCAACATCAAGCAAAGTGTGATCAATATAAATGGTATCTCAAACCAGAGGCCTCCCCCCCTCTTGAACTCTCTGCATCTGTTCAAAGTCTCGCTCTGGCCCACAACCTCGTTTTCACCCTCTCATCCACGCAGCCGAGGTAATTACCTGTTTCATATCGGCTCTTCAAAGCACAGAGGTGGTCATTGCCAACAATGGAATCAATCACGGGTGTGGAAAAGACAGAATACATGAATATATGGTAATCCCTTCTTTCAACAAAGGCCATCACTGACGATCTATAACGAAAGGCTGGGAAAATCCTTTGCAGACCACAGCAGCTAAAGAATGCATATGGTCCTCCTTTTCTTCTACAGGAGAGATGAATGAGTTTCACAGGAACAAGAAAGATTGCTGGTCAAACCTAAGCACTTTAGATGTAAGATTAGACAGGGAATGGAAGTGACGGTAGTGTGAAAAACGTGTGTGACACCCTCTACGGCTTTTGTGTGGGTCCCACTGCAAAAATGTAACATGGAACAACCTCAGAAGACTCAAAATCTAAGTTGTATGTTATAATTTTACCTAAATCGCCAGCCAAAAAGCATTTGCCTCCTGAACTTTAATGCTATTGTGCGACCCTGGGCGTCTGTGGCATGGGAGGTAAAGCGGTCCCCTATTATCGGACGGTCAGTGTTTGACTTTAAAACCTGTTGTCTCCATGTTATGGTGTCCTTGAGCAAGATACTGAACCCCGGTTATTCCCAATGGTTGTTCCATCGGTGTATGAGTCATGGCATGAATGGATGCTGCCCCTGATGAGCTGGAGCCTCTGTGACCATTATGACTGTGTGTTAATGTTGACTCATGTTCTGGAGCGCTGCAAGTGTTCAAGTAGACTAGAGTATGAGTAAAGTCTATACACCCTAAGTAACAACAACTGCAACCACACACTTAAAGAACCGGAGAGAGTTGGTTCTTATACACCAGCACTCTCCAGATGACAAGTGTCTCTGAAGGCGGACGTAATATTGGGTCCATTCTCAAGACAAACAAGACGGTACACCCCGTCATCATGAATTGCTCTAGCATACTCAGAACTTCCTTAGCCTTAGATGATGATGTTGATCGGCCAGTTTATGCCTTTAATCTCTCTTTCCTTCTCTGGATTGGCCCTCCAGAGATGGTTCTCACATTCCCCTGGCTAAGCACAAGCTCAAGGGGATCTCTAGAACTTTGGTGCCCCTACTGTCCAAGGTTCCGCTGCATTACCCAGACTTAATCTCTGCTGCACTGAAATCACTCCCTATCCACACCTGGACCTGTGAACTACCACTGGCTGCTTTTAACTCTTCCGGTGGGAGATGACATAATACGCCATCTAAATATCTCAACTGTACCACTATGCCGGTGGGAGCTCATATATACAGATCTCTATTTCGGTTCTGTTACCACCTTCATTTCCATCTCGAAAGCAGAACAATTTAAGTTCCCTGTTATGGCTCCACTGCAATTTTACTGAACAGAGGATCAAAAAAAATTGAAAGATGGTCCACTGGGCCTATTTAAGGTACTTTCACATTTTCCTACTTGGGTCGGCACTTTCAGACTTCTCAAATTGTTGATCTGCAGAGCAACCAAAGAAACTATAGAATTGAATCCATCAATGTCGTCTTAATCTCGAGCTTTACCCAATAGAGATACAGAATCATGGTGCACCAGATACTTTGATCCTACATCAAACAGATTCGCTCACGATGTTAAAACATGATTATGCTAACAGAGTGAAGACTCCAACATCAATCTAACATTTGGCATTCAGGGTTCATCAATACTTGAGTTGATTTTAGGAACATAGAATATTAAAATTCCATAAATATTCGCTCCTTTGGGATTTACTGAGCTCCATTTAATTAAAACAATAACTCTCATTTTACAACTTACAAAAAGACCACCATTAATTCATTTGTTGACTAGCTTGTGCAAATACTCTATATGCTAATTCTAGACATATATATAATAATTACAAAAAATCATAGCCCTGACTCTGGCAGTAGCAGGTCCGTCTGAGATGTTTGAGTCCATATTTGTCTTCGTCCGGATCTTCCAGGATTGGGAAGAGGTCCAGCATCCCAACTAGAAATTGAAAAAGTTCATAATAAGTTGTGATGGTTGTGTTCCTGTTAGGCAAAGGCATCTCATGCATCTGCCTGGCAATAGCATTGGTCAGGTTAGCTCTAAGAATAGGTAATGCAACAAAAAACTGGGAACTACTGGGAACACAACTACTCCGAATTTGGCCAAAGTAACAAATTCGGAGTAGTTTTTTTTTTTAGCTTTTAAGGCATCAACAAGCCCAACTTACTTAAGCCTACTTAAGGTGCTTTAACAGTGATCTCATTGAGTTCAGACTTTAAGATTTTGTGAAAATTGCAGGTTAGAAACCTCAAGAAACAGAAGGACTTTATTTCGGAGATAATAAATAAGATATTGTCAGTAGATTTTTTTCTTTTCTTTACGAGTTAGCTGTTAGCTTTCACTAGCGGCTTTTAAGTCTTCCAGTCGTAGATGAAAATATGCTTATGCTGTCGTCCCCGGCAACAAGAATATATCCCCGTAAAACTCGCACCCTCTTTTACGCCTCTGTTGTGTAGACAGAAAGGTGGAGACCCTCTCTTTTGTTTTACCGGCGGTCAATGTTTTTTTGTTATCGAAGGGATATTTCCTTTATCTGTTGGAACGAAAGTAGTTTAGGCCAAACGGCTGCGAAAGAACATCCTGTGATGTTAAAAACCACAGGAACTTTCCCGGAGCTGAGTGGATATTTTCTATGAATGTCTCGTTTCATCACTTACCGCTGACAGGAAGGTTTGCGAGAAGGACATTCTGAAATTTTTAAATGGATTTTTGGCAAGGTTGAAGCGAGCATTTCATCTGCCAAGATGACTGTTTTTATTGTTTTCTCTTCAATATGGATGCAGCTGCAGGAAGGAAAAAAACTCATTTAGTACAGTAGTTTATTCACAAACACAGTCAGAACAGATGCTGAGTAGAGGGTTTTCACAAAAACTCATCCGCTGGGATCTTATCCAAGACAAATCTCCAGAAGGGGAAGAGATAAAATCCGCATCTGTAAACAAAGGCTTCCATTCAACCCTCACACATTTCACTTTGAATGCCAGACCAGGATTTATCAGAGCACATCCCAAAAATGATGATATATTAATGTCTGCTTTCTGTACTGTACTAATAATTTTCTGTGATCTAAGCCTTCCTTTTATAGTCCCCAAATTACAATATTTACCTGGTAAATATACGGTAATGATACCTTATTATTGCATAATTACCACAGGTACCTATAGGTAAATACAGAAAAACTACACGTGGAAAATTAGGTTTTTACCTTGTTAATATATAGTTATAATAATATATTATTGGGTCATTACCATCAGTAAAAAAATAAAATAAATGTAAATACATAGCAACTACCACTAAAAAACTATATTAACCCAGCACATATATGTTTTAACAGTCTAATTACAACTGTTAGTAAGTAGTCTAAGAAATACTAAGTATTTACCCAGTAGATTTATGGTAAATACAGAATATTATTGGGTCACTACCATTGGTAAGAAATACGTTGACGAGACAACGGGACAGATAATCAAATAAAACTTTAAAAATCAGAGATGTCAGATGTTAGAGTCAATTTTAAATGGAATGGAACGACATTCAAGTTGCTTAAAAAAGTCAACTTTCTCACTTTTTCATGCATATGTTCAGCATGTGCATAAAGTTTGCTCAGCCAGGCTCACATTCACTGAGTCATAGTCCCATCGGTTTTACACGGCAGTGAAACCAATGCGTGTTGGAGACGTTGGAGTGTGTCAGTCTCCTGACTCTGTATCGTAAACATGACCCACTTACTTCATCTTCATCCAGCCCTTAATTTACATGAATCCATGCAGCAAATCCCCCCCCCCCCCACACACACACAGTCACACACTCACACACTCAGTGAACGTAACCTTCAGAGGCTCGCTCCTTGTGCGGCAGCATGAATCCGTCACACAAAGCGGCGTGAAGAGTGAAGAGCCTCTCTAATGTTCCCGCCTCGCCTCCATTCAGTGTCCCCAAAAAGCCACCCGACTTGTCAGAGTAATTTTCCTCACTCGAAATTAGCTGCTTCTAATAAAATATTAATTCAGTTATTACAAGCCCAGTAACGCCTCGAGTGCTGCCCCTGAGCCCCGTCTGGCTTATGGAGATGCCTTCGCCTCCGAGACGCGCTCACGCCTTCTTGAAAATGAATTTTAATTTGGTGGAAATTGGTTCTCTTCATTAAAGTGACATTACCCGAGCCGGTGATGGAATGTGACTATTTGTCGCTTCGCACGCTGACACCGGTTCCATTTAGCCGAAGGAGGCCTCTGAAGGACGGCAGGGGTCCCGACGTTGCCGACGTCGGGCCAATAATTGCATTTACCCCCCAATCATTTCCCTGTACAAAATATCTGCTGCTGCTGCTCCAGTAATGGCCTGAGATCTATTTCAAGACAGAGACAAAGTGCGGCTGATGAAAGTTAAATTTCCCCCGAGGAACCTCGGGAAACACGTGAGCGTCTACCAGGAAGCGTTGTTGCGAAGGAAACAGTGGATCCTTCTGATAATCTGTCACCAACGGAGCAGGGGTCCATCAACAGTAACTGTTTACAAATCTACAAACAGCTGGCAGCGCAAGCTGTCGTCTGTTTTTATACGGCCTGAAATATTAAATATTAGCACTAGTCCTCATGAATTTAAGATGGGTCCTCGCGTCGGCGCCGCTTCTCCAAAAGAAAAAGCTGTCGCCTTGTTCGGAGCTTGAGGGACTCAGAGAGAGAGAGAGAGAGAGAGAGAGAGAGAGGCCATTACTGTAGCCTGATTCAGTCGGCATGTGTTCCCTTTTCAGATCCGCTTGAGCGGGACCATCAATCCCAGAATTGTTTTATTAATTGAAATCCAAGAGTACAAAATTCTGATCAACTCTGGAGTCTGAGATCACGCCGGTGGGATGCCTGACCGGAACCTTTCATGTTTTAGCCTCACTATGTCAATACAGACGTTAAATGTCATGTCATGCCAATATTAAACGTTCATTTTCTGGCAAATAATATTTTGCTCAATGTCAGCTGGGAAAGGCTCAAGGCCCCGCGACCCTGAACGGAATAAGCGATTACGAATGATGGATGAATGAATGAATGAATAATATTTTAATGCTGGTACATAGAAAAGAAACTTGAAAACATGTTGAATCGGACCCAGAGGCAGAGACGGGGGCCGAGTCGGTGCCATTCAAGAATTTTGAAGGAACCACAGTTCAACCGTCGTCTCTCGTCTGAGGTTTCAGAAAAACTTTGATTTCAACAAAATATTCTGGAAAACCAATTAAATGCATTACCAAGGCTATGAATCAACGTGTTTGCAGTTTAAGGTCATTCTGTCAAAATTGGATTAACTGTCATTTTTTTAAGGCCACATTCATTCTACCTTTTAGGCGAACTAGTAAAAGTACACAGAGTTCCCATTGATACAGATACAAGTATTCAATATTAACATCAGCTGGCAGTTTTTTCTCGCCTTGAAGCTGAAGACTGAAATGCGCGACAGGCATCTGATGAGCGCCTGTGATGTAGGGACGGATGATCCTGATTCGAGTCTAGGTGTCAGCTTACCCCTTTATTTTTTTTTCTGGATAACTTTATGTATTAAATTATTTGCATGTAAAGTACGATAAGACTTTCCTGATGAGGAGAGACGGAATGAGTCGAAGATCACAACATGTCACATGTTGGAAAGTGTCACCAATCAGACTCATTCTCATTCAGTCTTTCCCCTCATGTAAAAAATATGTAGTTAAGTCAAGCACCGATCAATCGCAAAAACTAGAAGTCACAGAGGCCAAACCTCACCAGCTGTGACTGGCTGTCCTCCTCAACTCTCAACATCCTGTTGCCTCCACTAGGTTTGTGGATCAAACTGCAATAAAGTTAATCCAGCGGCACCATTCAGTCCCAGAGATGAGATGACACAAAAACCCCAAACATTTCTCCAACGTCTAAATGATATTCTTGAATATAGAGACTTCATTTTAGAGAAGTTTATTCACAAACCTTAATTCTTAATGAATCTCTAGCCCACACCGCCAACATAGATACATCCAACCCTTTACTGTTGTGGAGCTCTGCACTGGACCTCTGGAGGAAAGGTGGCGGAGGCTGGTGGGTGTAAATTATTCTATCAACCTGTGCTGATGTATAGCGTCTACCTCCCTGCACACCCTTGATCAGAAAAATGGGTTTTCAGACCAGCTAATAAATTTTATCTTGCTGTGATACATCGACCCGTAGAACACAAGGGTTCCGAGTCCTACAGAACTATTTGCCACTGTTTCGGCCGTATTGATTAAAATCAGACTCCTGTTCAGAGTTGGTGGATGACTAGCGAAGATCGCAGGATGATAAAGGTCAAACATAGGAGGCAGCCTCTTCAGGTATCAAATGAAAAGGTGGGAAAGTTTATTAACGCTCTTCTGTAATTGGAGGGATTTAAGGTTGCAAAAAAGTGAGGTCTGATAAGCGTAAGGTTTTGATTGTGAACTATTAAGCAAGCAGGGGTCAGAACCCATGTGTTGGATGGCTTCTGCTCTAAAGTGTCAAAACACAAATACAAACATCAGGTGAAAGAAAACTACAAATCTGCAAAGAGGAGAAGAAATTGTCAAAAGCGAAGGAACTGAAGCCACAGGGTTGATTTATCGGGATTTGCCCAATAGTTCAAAATGTCTAAGATCACCTCCTTCTTCTTATTCAAAAAAGTGGTGTTTTTGCCATTCAGAAGTGTCAATAATATAAGGTTGGGTAAAGTGATGTAGTTCCACATAGTGGTGACCTTGCCATTAAGTGGTGTCGCTGACGTAAAGTGATGTCATTGTCGAAAAGTGATGAGAATGACACAAAGTGGTGTCAGCGTCATGAGTGGTATTCTTGCTGTAAAGTGGTGTCGTTTACGTAAACAGGTGTCGTTGGCATAAAAAGGTGTCGTTGCCGTAAAGTGGTGACGTTGCTTCGAAATTCTATTGTTGTTGTAAAGTGGTGTTGTTGCCGTAAAGTGGCGTTGTTGACATAAAGTGGTGTCAGCGACATTAGTTGCATCATTGCTGTAAAGAGGGGTTGTTTTCGTTAAGTAGCGCCGTGGCCATAAAATTGTGAATATGCTTTGAAGTTCTATTGTTGATGTAAAGTGTTGTTGCTGCCGTAAAGTGGTGATGTTGACATGTAGTGGCGATGCCGACGTGAAGTGGTGTCAGCGACATAAGTGGTATCCTTGCTGTAAAGTATTGTCCCTATGACAAAGTGGTGTCGTTGCCATAAAAAGGTGTTGTTGCCGTGAAGTGGTGACATTGCTGTAAGGTGGTGATGCTCATATGAAGTGGAGTTGTTGAAATAAAGCCGTGTCATAAGTGGTATCATTCTGTAAAGTAGTGTCATTGCTGTTAGGTTTTTTTTTTAAACTATTTAATCCAACCCAAACCTTGTGGAATCCACCAGGTCCAGAAGATAAGGGTAAGTTTTGGGAGGCGGCTTCGGATGTAAAGAAGCCTGCATAAGAACTTCAACCTTGAGCCTTTAATCCAGGTGGACAAGGTCAAAGGAAGACAGTCTTGGTTTTCATCCCTGTGGAGATTGGCAGCAGATGATTCCCGACATTGTTGTCGACTCTGGCCCTTAGTAAAAAAAAATCAAGAATCAAGCACCTTATAGGTCGAGGATGGAGGCTGAAAGGCGGGGGCCCACCTGAAAACATCAGCTCTTTGCGGACGACCACCTGATGGGGATAAGGTAACTGGATAATGTGCCTCGAAGGAGACGAGCCTCATCCTTACCTTAAATCCTCACAATGTGTTCGTTCAAAGAGATTTTTGTCCCCACAACATGAGTAATACATGACCACAAACACACACTGGTGTAAAATGTGTTCTCACACACACACACACACACACACACACACACACACACACCTCGATAGAGCAAAAGCATCCAGTATCAGTACCCACCCACTCACTCCCACTCATCCACTCGATTATCATGCATAAATAATAGAGCGGAGCGGAACGTAAACACAAACCTGCCAGTTTTGCTAAACTTGCAAAGAGGATAGCGAGGGAGAACGGAGAGAGCGGCTAAATAATAAATGAGGAAGAGATTCTTGTTTTTTCAGCTCCAGTCGTATGGATGCCTCACAGTTCACCGGGTCCGGATTGTGAAATATGGTCTTGAAGCTCAAAAACACACACGCAGGCGAGGAAAACTCCACATGTTGAAGCTCATGCATTTATTCCTATACAGTTTATGAGCAGAGGAATTTAAACCCCTCAGAGAGATAAAAAAAAAATCACGTGACGGAATTGATCTTAATCACAGTGGGATCAAAGACGAGAAGCCAAACGTACATCAGTGACATTTAGGAGGCAGCCACTGCTGTCAGTCGTCCCTTCGGTTGTTAAATGTCACCAACACAAGCCGAAGTCTGGACTGCCCGTGAAAACTCGCTCGATACTTATGACGTCTCACCTGCAGCTGAGAAGAATCAGGGCGGAAGTGTTTGAGGTGAACAAGAAGGACATTTCGAAATGGAGAGATTCGTGTTCAAGATGAGGCTGAGGCGCCTTTAATCACACCCCGCTGCTCTGGACACTCCAGCCGGCCATTCCGTCTCTAACTACTTAGGGGTGAAGGGAATAACATTGATTATGTGGTTGCCATGGTAACCCGTCAGTGGGTGAGATGGATATGTAGATGGAAAGATGGATAGATGAGAGGACTTTATTGATCCCTGAGGGAGAAACTTCGGCGCCGTAGAGGCAGAGAAAGAATTAAGTATAATATAAAAGAAAAGAATATTGACATATATGCAAAAAAAAGTTATAAAAATGTGCAAAAAAATGCAATGTCATAATGTGTATGAAAAAATACAATGTGAATCATAAAAAGTTATAATTTGTATGAATGATATATGAAGAAAAATATATTAAATACAGGAATTTCATTGTGAATGTTACAACGTTACAAGGTATACGGAATGGTTCTGGAATGGTGTGAGGAACGCAGCAGCCCCATTCCAGATTCCCAAGATCTCAAAGCAGCATCTACGGACAGACGATCCTCTTACCCTACAGGACTTAGAGGTTCTGAGGATGTCTTGGTACCAAGAACCATCTCTGGAGCACACCTTCAGAACTCCAGCAGACCCCTGGGGCAGCAAAACGGGGACCTACACGAACCCAACGAGTTTTTGGGAGACACCTCCGTGACAGATTTATAATAATGGCGAGAACATGGTGCTCTTCATCTGCTCTGTCCTGTTCCAGTCGGCTGGAAGGACACTCAATTTTTTTTTTATCAGGAGGCGACCTGAGTGTCTTGTTTACAGGTAAACATGAAGTCAGTGACTCATCCTCAGCTGCTTGTTTTGACGTTTTTTCACACCTGAGACTCCAGAGTTCAGAGCGTGAAGGTCAGCGGCTGACCTGTAGCCGACTAAGATGGATGAACACTGGTTCTTCGCTGTCAATGGTTTTCTGGCACATTACACCCGCCCACCTACTCCACCCACTACCCCACAGCCACCCACTACCCCACAGCCTGTCAGACAGACGGCCGCTGTGTCCACTCCATCAGAGCTGGACAAGTGGGACGGTCCCGCCAGAAGAAGCAACAGGAAGTGATGTTTATGTCTCTGTATGAAGCGGTTTATGTGATGGAATCCACCTATTCGACAAAACAAGGGAATTTGAGTCGGCCACGATGTGGCTGTAGTACCAGAGGCACTACAGCCACATCGTAACATCAAGGAAGAACTAGACGCCCTACCACCAACACATAATATCACAAATAATCTAAAGGCACTACAGCCACATCATTACATCACAGAAGAACTACAGGTACTACAGCGACTTCATTCCATCAAGGAAGAACTCAGGCCACATCATTACATCACAGAAGAACTAGAGGCACTAGAGCCATATAGTAACAAGACAAAGGCACTACAGCAACAATCTTTACATCACAGAAGAACTACAGGTACTAGAGCCACTTCAAGTAACAAGACTAAGGCACTACAGCAACATTGTTTCATCAAGGAAGAACTAGAGGCACTACAGCCATATAGTAACATCTCGGGGGCAAAGGTCACAATGCCACTTGGTTATGTCACAGTGTAACTAGAGGTTCTGACGCTGTCTGTCATATGTGCGTCGTTATGTCAGAGTCAATAGCGCCACATCATTACATTACAGAGGCACTAGAGCCACATAAATATATCACAACTGCCACATCATTCTGGTGACCAAACGAAACTGTGACGTTTATGGGACAATAGTAAATAGTAAATGTATTGCCTTGATTATAAAAACTTCTCTTCCTCAGGCAGCAGCAACTTTGTAAAATAACTTGTTTATATTTAGGTATTGCAAAAATAAATTAATTTTTTTTGTTAGTTTTTAGTTAGTTAGTTTGTGCTCAACTTTATAAAAATACTAAATACAGAAGTATAATACTTATACTTCTGTAGTTTTCCCGTGACATGAAATTTAATTTAAAAAAAGGCACTTCTATTGCAATAAGAATAAGTCAACTCGGCCGTCACGCAACATCCATTTACTCCGATTCAGAAACCAGGAGGATTTTTCCCCAGGTGTAAGAAGAGCTTTTATTAAACCCTGATTCATTAACTTTAGTTAATTCAAAAAAATATATAATGAAAGGATAACGAAATTTAATTGGGCTGGAGACTATCTTCAGACAAACACACACACACACACACACACACACACACACACACCCTGACTGAATTATGTAAGAAATGCAACAGTTTTTAAATTCAACAACTGCGTCAGAGGCGAAGATTTTTTTATTTATTTCACCATTTAATCAGGAAAGTTTTCCCCATGGAGGTAAAGGATCTCTTTCAGAACCTGGCCAAGAAGAGAGCAGCACACGTTATACTTGTACTTTCCGTTATACTTGTACACTCCGTTTTTTTTTTGTACATTCCGTTTCCTTACACCGATCTCGAGGTGTAAGGACCTCGAGATCCTTACGCTCCCCTCGCTTCAGCAGTCACATGTATTATTGCAGAGAACCAGGGCTTCTGATTTCGAGGCGCTGACTCTCATGCCAGCGTCTTCACACTCAATCCAGTCTGTAAATAGACAGCAACCCCTATAAATATAAGGTTTAAGCTCAGCCTCTGCCAATCGGTACTCCACCCATTCTGTCGTTGCCATCTGGCAATTGAGGAAATGACAAAGAATCTCCACTTGACTGGAGACTGAGTTCTTTGCTTTCAGACTCTTTCTCAACTGTTCCACATGTTCCAGGTTTCTTTGGGCCGTCTGCATCGACGCACCTGGATGGTTTCCTGTATGATGATTAATCATGTCCTACTCTGAAGAACTTCATTATATTCCCAAAAAGTCAGGGATATTATGGAATCGTCATGGCTGCTGCAATGTCCGCCACAGATCCCTTGTCTAAGCGCGATAAACTAAAACTATTCTATGGACAATTTTCATATATTATACCCACCTACACCCTAGTGCAAAGAAGTACTGGATTGACTTTGAGAAAAATCGGTTAAGATAAAGCTTTATGGGGAGCTTTATCTCCAACGGTTTGGGCTCCATCAATTCTCAACGATCATGTTTACATCATGTTTTACTTAAAAGGTTCATATTTTACTCACTAGGGTAGGTTTTTACATAATTTATTAAACGTTGGTCCAATTAAGTCCAAATTCGGTGCACATGAATCGCCTTGAGGCGATTTATCTAATAAATACCATATCAAGTTTTTTGCTAGAAAATACTTTGGACAGTACTTCACATTTAATGTGAAGAGTTCAATCTGTGGCATTGCTTGTAGAAAGCAGGGGATTGGGGGCTATTTGGGGATAGACCCTTTCTGTTGGGGACAACAGCTAAGTTTGATAGAGTGTTGGAACCAGAGAATCCAGGCATTCCAGGCACTTTTTCTCTTTTAACAGCTTTCCAGTCCTCTGAGGCGTTCAGGAACACGCTGAGGATATTGCTCCTGGAATCACATCAATTAGTTGGTTGACCAGATGCTAAAGGCATGCTCTCTCATCTGAAAGAAAATGAATGGCCAATTGCTTTGATAATCATTTTTTTCGAGACATTTTTAAAGCACAAAAAGGCAAACATTTGCTGATTAAAGCTTCTTGGATATAAAGGTTTGCTGCTTTTATGAGAATAAATGAAGGTCCTGTGTGTTGTTTTTTTTAGGTTTTTCTTAGTGAAAGCGATCTAAAGACGTCATTTATTTCCTTTCTAAGTGATTTCTCTCTATAAAGCCCGTGGAGATGCGATTGTGCGCTCGGTTGCATTGAAATCAATCAGCACACAGCTGAATTCTCCGATTATCCCTGCCTTTGAGATTAGAGACGTTTTTTGTTTTTTTTATCAGAGGAGACGTCTTTAGCTGGTGATTTGACTGTCAGCTGCTGCTCTCTGCCCCGGCTCTGTTTCACAGGAGGGACACATCTGGCTGGCCTGATAAAAAAAATATATACCTTCTTTCATAAATTACAGCATCTCAACCAAAGGTGAACATGTCAGGGTTCATGGAGGCTTTAAAGCCGCTTTTTTTCCATTGAGTTTAATGGAAAGGAAAAAACGGTTTTCCTGGTGGTTCTGGAGGACTTTGTGCCTGCAGGAAGCCTTTGATATGTTTAATGGATATGACCTGAATGGTCTCCATATAAAGGAAATAATGGAGTCTGCAGGTTCAGTGCAAAAATAATGTACAGCAAAGTGGCATTTAGTCAGGTCGGTACATCAGAGAGAACACGTGTTATGACACCATGGCAACCCGCAGGAAGTGGAGGCAATGTCCACGCCAAACTAGGATACATGAAAAAATGTTTCAGTGATTCTAAAAAGGACCGAGGGGTAAAGGGTCAACCTGAGATGAAGACTCCTCCTCCTCCTCCTTTGCGGTCATTCCTTCGACTGCAGGACCGAGGATTTTTGAAGGACAGTTTGAAGGGAAGCATTTGAAGAAAATGAAAGGTACTGGTTCAGTTCTTCCTCCAGTGGTAAGAGACATATCAGTATCCTAAGTTCAGGATGAAGGAGCAGGAAACAAGTCGAGCCAAGGAGCATCCATGATGTGTGGTTTTACTTCAACGGGGAATAAGTTTACCAGAGTCTCGAAAGTCAGTTTGATGTTAAACTTTCACTCCTTTAGGGTGATATCGTGGATATCATGGCGTCATCGCCGCCGCCGCAGATCTTTTTTGTTAGTGTGATAACGCAGGAACTATTTCATGAACCACATTTCAAATTTTATACCGACATAGACCTTAGTGCGAGGAAGAACTGGAAGTACAGTTGTACATTTACAACACTAGGGCGAGCTTTATCTCCAAAAGTTTTTTGGGCCATCATTTTCTCAACTGTCACCATATCTTGAATACTTCTTGTTTTACTTTAATGGTTGACATTGTGTCCACTGGGGGAAGCTTTTCACGAAAAACCACAGATTTTTGGAAATAACTTCTTAACCATCGGTCCGATTGAGACCAAATTCAGTCCAATGAAAGCGATTAGAAGAGATCTATGACTAAGTGGAGCTGTTTCAATGGAAAACAATCATTTACAAACACAATTTCGAAAACATTTTGGCGGATCATTTTCAGATGTTATGAAAATGAAAGCTTTTTTCCAATAAAGCTCTCAATGAGAAGAAATATTGGATTCATTTTTGGAAAGGTTGGTTCTATATTTTTGACACTGGGGTATTATCTACAAAAGTTTTCAGGCCATAATTTCTCAAGTATTTTCCAATTTGGTCCAAATAAAGTGCATATGAATCGACTCGGGGAAATTTATCTTGTATATATCATATTTTAGTCTAATAGTTCATAATTTACTCCTTTTCTGGAGATTTTTTTTTTTTTTTACAAAAATTTCTGTGGTCACAATGAGTCCATTTCACACAGAATGTACAAGGTGATACTGTACCCATCGACTAAGTGACGGGCTTTGGTTGGTCAAAAAACACATTACTATCACATCCATCGGGCCTGACCACAATCTGGAAGTCCAATGTCGAACCCATGTTACACAAAACCAGAGGGATGTTACAAATTGATAACGAGTGCACAACAATATCTATACAGATTTTCTCTAGCCCTGGCCCTATGATGTCCAAAAGACCTTCCAGAACTTTTGAAATTCTTTATTTTCAACCATGATTTAAGGTTTTTGCTCATTGCACAGCACCTTGGAGCGGGATTGGCTAAATTTTTATAAATCGGTCTGCCAGTCAGAGTCATTCCACCCGACTTTTGTAAATAAAGTCTATGAAGATGAAATAGATTTGTTTTATGTTGTTACGCCTCTGGGACTGCAGAGGAGATAGTGAGAAAGCCAGAGGGATTGAGGCAGTCGACGAGACGGTAGGAAAGGATGCAAGTAATGTTTCGACAATTAAAGATGTGTGCCACCATAGGGGGCCAATTTAAAAAGCTCTTGTAGCAGTAAGTAGTGAACTCAGCCAAGAAAATCAATTTATATCGCCAACGGGAATGCGAGGTCCATAACCTCCTTATGCTCTGAGCAGAGTGTGAACCACCCTGTAATGGAGACGTTTTTTAAAAAATGATTTCTCCATGTTATTTTGTTGTTTACAAAGCGCCGAATGACTCATACGTGAATCATCGAATCAGACGCGGGACCATCTGTGTTTTACATCAGGCCCCGGGACGCCGGCTGGAACGCGGACTCATCTTTTGCTGACTCATCGGATGGAGTTGGTGCATGCTACGCTTCTAAATCCACATTGCAAGCTTGCAGCCTACACACTGAAAAAGCCAATCATTCTAACCTAAACCAGCCGGCAGCCGTTACCTTCTCTATGCTGACTCATCCTCCCATATGCAAAAACATGATTCATGATAGCACTATATCTTATTCTTATTCTAGTTTAGTGCTAAGATTATTGTGGTTGATGACTCGTGTCAATCCATTCTTCCATTTTCTTCCGGTTCTCTGGGGTCAGGTCTTGGTGGCAGCAGGCCAGGCGGAGTATTCCAAACGTGCCTCTCCCCAGCAACAATCTCCAGCTCATCCTTTGGTGTTCCCAGACCAGATGAACTCTTTAATACCCTGAGAATTCAGTACAGTCCAGAAATGCTTGGAAACTTCTGACAGGAGGCATCTGGACCGGATGCCTGAACTACCGCAACTGTTTTCGACGGGACAGAACAATTCCTCACCGTATCTTTAAAGCCGAGCCCATTTCTGCTACTTGTATCCGTGACCTCATTCTTTGGTACCACTGCCCAGAGCTCATGATCATTAGGTGGAGGTTGGAACATGAGGGCGGATTGATGGGTACTGCCTTCAATTCAGAACATTTTTTCCCGCTGTAAGAGAGAAATACTAAGTTGCATCCATTCTGAATCCAAAAAGAAGTAGCAAAACTGTAGCACTAGCAGCAGAGTTCCTTAGGTAATGGTTTTGGGACTTGAAATATTAGCAGAGCCTTCACTTGTTCATGCCGGAGAAATGCCTACCTCTTTGGAAGCGAGCTGTTCGAATATATCGGCCACAATATAGCTGATATATTGGAACATATATCGGCTAAGGGTTCTTAAGCTGTTTCAACATAAGAACCCTTGATTTAGGTCTGATTGCATGCATGAATGCAAACATACAGTGTTGGTGTCTGACATTCTTCACCTTTCATCACATTTGTTGGAGAGCAGAGCGTGCAAAAAACTTCCACGATCTTGTTTAAACTCAATTCAATCTTCTCGAGATGCGGAGGGCAATCCATCATTAAAACAATGGGCCTGTAGAAAAAACAGCGCATTCATTGTGCTGCAGTAATAATACTACAGTGGAAATTTGATTGTCTCATCAGAATTCCTGCAGAATGCCTGATCGGAAATGAAGGACCACATTAATCAAGCAGCGGAGTCATAATGAGATGTACGAAGGCCTCAGCTTCCTCTCGTCTCCACGAGGATTCTTCTTTCAGCCTCTGTACTCCGAACAGGGATGTGTCAGAGAGTGTGGCTGCATGGTGTTTGTTTTACAATGAGTTTTATTAAACACCAGAACTGCAAGTGGAGGAACTCACTTGTGGATTTGTGCTGTACCGCCGTCCTTTACTGGAGCGCCTCCAGGGAGATCTCTAGATGCTCTCGGGTCCTCAGGGGGAAAAAAAACCTCTGCAGTGTGTTTGTTTTTCTTCTAGCCAATCCGTTATTCTCTGAGAGTAGAGTTTTGTATCGCTGAGCATTGCTGCAATCTTTCAAACAACAATGGAATGCAATCAGGAACAAATCGAGGCTCTGTGTCTTTCTCGCAGCTACTTCAACATTTAAGCCATATAAGTACCACAGAGGCACTAGAAACATGTGATTACGTCACAGAGGTACTAGAGCCATATCATTATGCCAAAGAGGCACTAGAGCCACGTCATTCTGCCATAAAGATCGCTAGAGCCATATTGTTATGCCAAAGAGGTAGTAGAGCCACGTCATTATGTCATATTGGTCGCTAGAGCCATAAAATTATGCCAAAGAGGCAATATAGTCCTGTCATTAAGTCATATAGGTCGCTAGAGCTATATCATTATGCCAAAGAGGCACTAGAGCCACGTCATTCTGTCATATACGTTGCCAAAGCCATATCATTAGGCCAAAGGACCAATAGAGCCATTTCTTTACGTCGCAGAGGCACTAGAACCACGTCACTACATCACAGAGGCACTGGAGCCAAGTAATTATGCCAAAGAGGCACTAGATCCACATAATAATGTCGGAGGTTTCATATTTAATTAAAACTATTTTTTCATGAAATACAAAATATTTTAAGCTAATTCTTTTTCATTTTTACTGTTTAAACAGATGCCTGACCGAATGACTTGTCATTGTATTTAAATCACTAAAATATGCAAATGAAATTGTTTTCACTATTTCTTTTTGTGAGAACATTAAAGGGTTAGAATACATACGTTTTTAAATATAAGGCTTTAATATTTTTTGAGTTTGGATATGATTTTTAACAATGGGAGACAGGAAAATGTGCGTTTGACAGTTTGTTCTTAGTTTGAATAAAACATCGGCGACATTTCTCCGCTCTTCTTTTCCGGAAAACAGTGACGGCTCCCTCGGGGCTCTTTCTCTTTCTCCAGATTCTTCTGCTTGAGAATTACAATTATATATATAAAAATGCAAATGTGAGGAATCTGCCAATTTCCTTCCTCTTTGGGCTCTCTTCCCACTCATTAGCGGGATGGATGTTCCTACAGCCTCTAAGCCTTAAAACTAAATACTGAGGTGTTTTGATGGAAACTCTCCAGCTTTTTTGTGTTTGACAGTAACTTTGGCCCATAGCAGGGGGGGGGGAGGAGGAGGAGGAGGAGGAGGGGTAGGGGTACCAGGCTCCAGCCAAGAATCAAACCTCCTCCTCCTGCTGTAATCACCCCCCCGACAGGCTGCGGCTCTCCATCTAATCTTTCCACCGTGGAACTGAATGGATGCTGATGATGACTTCTGTCTCTCCTGCTCATTATATCCCACGTCTCTAACAGCCAGGAGCCACAGGACCCATATTTTTATGCAAAGATTGGATTTTTTTTTTGATTTTTTTAATGTTGTTGCTGCAAAACCCATTAAAATAACATAATTTCTATTAAAAAAAAAAATTGCATTATAAATTACTAGACGCGACACAATCGCCGTAGATTTGGAGCGGCTCATCATTACATCCCTCTTGCCAAGATTGCTGATCCCGATCTCAGGGCTTTTATTCTTTGCCATGAGAGGCATCATCCTGTTGCCGGGCAACGCTGCACACCCGTCAGTCACTTTCGAGCTACACAGCTCTGTCCGGGTTATTAGAAAACACTGCAATAGCAGACAAGTGGATAAAGATTGTGTGCCACAGAGATAGCTTCCGGCAGGAAGCCTCGGCGCCTCTCTGCTGGAAACCAGTGATGGCACGAAGACATGTTTACTGGGACCTGTGGTGAAGAAGCAGGAGGCACAACTTTTCAGCATGTGAAGACGGTTAAAACAGAAGAGGCAAGGATTCATGTAAAAATCATACGAGAGGTAAAACCTTAATATCTCCCTGCTTTGGGATCTGAACCCGGTTGCTTCCAGGTCCAGATCAAATATTCGGACCTTAGACGAAGCCCATGTAGTACGTTGTAAGAAGGTCCTTACTTTGCTTGGGCCATATATTTTCATGTTATCAAGAATGGTTATTCTAGAGACAGCGGCAAAATAAGACATAAATGGAGACCACATTTGATCCAATTCAGACTTCCTCCCTTTCAAGGTGAACTCAATCTTTTTCTACTTTTAAATAAAACATTATCTTTCAACAACCCTGCAAGGGAAAGAGCTTTGAGGTCTTTCCACCTGAGAAAAAATAAGACGGCAAACTATTAAGCAGGTAAAAGAGACAGCTTAATGAAAAACATTTCCCGACCAGGTAGCATTTGCTGGTTTTTAAACTAAAAAAAAAGAGAGAGAGAGATAGAGAGGGAGAGGGAGAGGGAGAGAGAGAGAGAGAGAGAGAGAGAGCTAGGGAGAGACAGAGCTAGGGAGAGACAGAGATATTCACATACAGTTAGGTTAAATTAAAGTCCAAGAGTTACATCATTTGCATAATTCACCTCAGGTTTCTATCGCAGCACTAGATAGAGAGAGGAGGAGAGTCTCTGCCTCAATTTGTTCTGGACATCCATTCATTCAGACGTTCATTCACTCCTTTTTCTGCGGGTGCTCGCAGAAGCTAGAATTTATCATCTAATATCCATTTATATTTGCCTATAATTGGGTCTTCTTTTAATTTTGATATCAGTTGGTTTAATTTATAACAAGCAGAAGTTGTAGAGAATCAAATCACATGAGGATAGAGATACAGGTTTTTTGATTTTAGTTTAGTCACAGGTTACTCACACTTAGTAACTGATTACTTCCATATACTAACAGATTACTCACACAAAGTAACAGATTACTCACACATAGTAAAATATTACTCACACACAGTAACAGATTACTCACACAAAGCAACAGATTACTCACACATAGTAACATATTACTCACACTTTGTAACAGATGACTCACACTTCGTAACAGATTTCTCACACTTGGTAACATATTGATCACACATAATAACAGATTACTCACGCAAATAATAACAGATTACTCACACATAGTCACAGATTGCTCTCACAGAGTAAAATATTACTCACACATTACTCACACAAAGTAACAGATTTCAAACGCATAGTTACAGATTACTCATGCAGAGTAACAGATTACTCAGGCATAGAAAAAGATTACTCAAAATTAGTAACAGATAACACATACTTAGTAACAGATTGATCACACATAATAACAGATTACTCACATAAATAATAACAGATTACTCACACATAGTAACGGGTGAAATGTAATTGACACTGAAAAAAAAATCGTTTATTAACACGTCCATAGACACCAAGGTGATGCGAAAACACCTGATGGTTGTGGAAGTATTTAAAGTTTATTTTGGGGATGTAACTCAGGGGAAGCTTAATTTAAAATTAAATTAGCAGAGCAGAATTTAACAGCTTCTTCTTGAGAAATTGAATAAACCCGCCCACCAAGTTCACAAAAACCTATCGAGTAGCTTTTCTTATAATCCTACCGGCAGTCAAGCAGAACAAATGATACTCTGACCTTCTGGCCTTTTAATTCTGGAGCTTTCCTTTTTTCTGATGAATATAATCCATGAATACAAACGCTGTGGAATTTAAAATGGTTTCACTGTGGCCCGCAACGATCGCGTCAATATTCCTCTTCATCAGCGGCTACCTGGTCCATTGATTCATGCATGCTGAGTGGCAACACACTCCCATCAGCAATGCAAAGTGAATGAGAGGAAGTATCTTCAAAGGCCCGGCGAGCGTCTCCAGAGCTTCCCCACCTGAGCTCCCTCCAAAAGAACCAGCTCATCGCCAGCATCTCGCACAGAATTCTGTATGTATATGAAGAACCGGCGGAACCCGTGTGGAGAAATGTAATCTAATATTCCGATATAGGACAGAGCTGCGGAGCTGCAGGGAAATCCATCAACCACTGCTGCAGCTTCAGGCTCAGGATTATCAAATTAAATTCCTCCTGCATTGTCTGCTGCTTTGTGGACGTCCAATGCCTCAAGAAGAAGGAAATCCCTGGAAAATGTTTTTTAATGGCTGCAGTAACAAAGTTTCACTGGTGTCCTCAGAGAAATACCTGGGAGGTAGCTAATAAAGGAACAAAGAGATGTTGTGTGCCGGGCATCAACCGTTATCTGAAGTAAACAGATGTTGCTTTCTGAAGTTTTCAGGTCTTATGATGACAAATATGACGCAAAACCATGTACGACACCAGAACATTTAAAACTTTAAATGGAATGACTTTTCCAAACGTGATAAATTATCACTTTAATTGCAGAAGGGAAGTGTCCATAAATATATATATATATATATATATATATATATATATATATATTTAAATGCATTGCATCTCGGCTGTGTGCAGATGACTTAGTTCTGACCCAAAGAATAAGATAGAGGATCGGGCAGCTGAATGGAACAGAGGAGCCAGTTGAGGTGGTTTGGGCCTCTCTTTGGAGGTTTTCCAGGAACATTTACTTCATAAAAAGTCTAGGAAGAACTGATTTAACCCAGGCTTGACCGAAAACTGCTAGAAAACTTTAAATTCATCAAGTTGTTGCTGGTTGCATCCAAGCAACCACCAAAACAAACAATCATCAAACTACCCGACAAACCAACCACCCAAACAAACACCCATCCAAATAACCAGCCCCACCAATAAACCAACCACCTAGCCAACCATCCAACCAATTGTCCAACTATCAAAAGAACCAACCAATCAACCAACCACCCAAACAATGACCTAGCCAATAATTGGACACCTGGTCAGTCAGAAAATAGGAAAATAATTAAGGATCCAAACAGATTTAAGAAAAACTGAATAAACCCGTTATAGACCAAAGCCTTGAACAAAGTATGAAACTGCAAGAAAACTTTAATGACATCAAGTATAAGATTAAAAACTGGATTAGACCTAACAACTTCCCTTTTTTCAAGTAATGGATGAAGTAATGAAGGACGACCACTGATGAATGTTGCTGACAGTGAAGATCCCGGGTTTAACCATTTCAAACCGCCCACCAGTCCTTGTTCTGGTATGAGCTGCTAGAAACCTTCAGATTAACCCAGAATGACTTGTTTAGGCTAACTCTAACAACCCAAAACACCAGAACCTCTGGCTATAGTTACAGTTCCCCGCAGGTCATGTCTTCATCTGTTCAGTGAACAGATGAAGACATTTACTGGACAGATGTTTCACATTTAAGGTGGAAGCTACATTTTGAATTAAATCTTATTCAAGCCTCACATTATCAGCAGCTTCCTTTCAAGTTAAGAAGTTGATCACGACGATCTGCATCACTTCTTTCAAACAGAGAAAATGTAATTAGTGGAATTAAGCAAATGCTTGATTGAGTGAAATGACAGCCTGAAGCCCCTTGACCCTCCCCTGACATTGTTCCGACATTCATTAAGCAAACACAGATGTTAAACGTGCCATCTGTTTGTGTCTGCTCATCGTTATGGTATTTACCACTGATTGGAAGTCATTCATTTTATTCTCTCATTATAGGCTAATGTATCCTCGACTAATGTTTGTGGGGGTTCTTTATGTTCAACGAATGAGCAACACTTTGTGTTTTTTTTAATTCCCTGGTGCTCTTGGAATCAATTCTCGGATGTAAGGTGTCATATTAAAACTGATACCCAAAAGGCAATAGAAGACACTCTCCCAGCCCATGTGGTATATTTCTGACAAAATTCAATGAAATTAGGTCTCCAGGACTTTGGGAAATTGTTGCTTATAAAACATACAACCAACCAACCAAAAAACAATTATCCATCTACCCAAATAACCATCCAAACAACCAACCAAACAAACAAACAATCATCCAACCATCCAACTACCCGAATAACCATCCAAACGACCAACCGCTCAAATAGCCACTCCTACATAAACCAACCACCTACAAAACCAGCCAACCAACCATCTATCCAATCACCCAACAACCAAATTAACCATCATATCAACCGACTACACAACCAACCGACCACCAAGACCAACACCCACCCAAATAACCAGTCCCACCAATAAACAAACCACCTACCCAAGCAGCCAACCAACCATCCAACCGGTCACCCAATTATCAAACGAACCACCAAATATACCAACTACCCAAATAAACACCAACCCAATTAACCAGTCCCGCCAATAAACCAACCTCTTATTCAACCAACCAACCAATTATCATAAAGCGTCAACAGCATC
This sequence comes from Lophius americanus, assembly GCA_037951165.1. Lineage (NCBI taxonomy): Eukaryota > Metazoa > Chordata > Actinopteri > Lophiiformes > Lophiidae > Lophius > Lophius americanus. The sequence continues at coordinate 866,106 of JBBDHG010000309.1, forward strand.
AAAAAATAAGACCGGTCATCAAAATGTTATGGCTGATCAACACATGCAGAAAATAGGATTTCGTTTCTTCCGTTGTATTATACTCTTCTACGTCTAAATCTGCTGCATGAAGGGATTTCGATTCTAACAGCACCACTGAAGGGTTCTGATTTCTTTCCTCTGCTTGGACCCATGTGTCTTTTTTCACCCAGGCACTTCATTTTTCTGCAGTGATGAAAAAGGAACGGGAGAGTATGAGACTGTACTGAGGCATAAAAGGAGTCTGTCATGATGCGGAGAGCAGATGTGCTTTTTAGAGATGACAGAAATAAATGGCTAAGTCACATCCACTAATGAGAATTTCACAGCCTGGGGATTCCTGAGAGCTTGTTCTGTTCGCTGCAGGCCCGATGGACATGTCGGAGATCCACCGGTTGTGCACTCCTTTTAACCTTTTATGTTCCCAGAGTGGACATTAAAGCGGATTATATAAGTGGGTTGCCAGCCTTACTAACATCTGCTGCAACATCATCCAGCAGGATCTAAAATGAAAGATTACTAAAATGAAATCCTCAAAACTGCCTTTGCCAGATCTTGTATATAGTGAGGGAGGACAGGCAGTTGGTTGCTTTGAAAAAGGAAGAGGCAAAGGACAGATGGAAACAGATCCGCTGTGGAAGCCCCTTAAGTGAACGGTTGAAAGAAGAGGTGAAAGAAAAATTCAAAGTTTCCTTAATCATAATAAATTCTCTGATGTTGAAGGTTCTTCATGATGAAATATTTTTTATTCTTCTTCATTTTGTTCACCTGTGTCTGCTGCTAAAGGGATTATGTCTTCATGGCATCTCTTTTCGACTGAGACGTCTGAAAATGTGAAACGCTTCAGATTCGAGGAGAGAAAAGACATCTCCAAAAGTGTTCGCTACGCTCTGTTTCTGGCCTCGCACAGTCCTGTTACACATCACAGGACTCTTCCTCCTCTTCATCCTCTTCATCCTCCTCATCCTCCTGTCCTGGTAAGAAGGTTAGGGCCTCCAGGCCCAGCAGCTCCGTGTTAAAAGATGCATTCAGTGCGATGACACCGCTGTTTGTCCGACACAGAGGGGCTTGTTATAGGCTTTGTGTCCAATTCTCGGCAGGTTCACTCTGGGTTCTTTTTGTTGAGGACGTTTGATTCTCACGCCTCCCGTCACGGATCCTCGTTTTGGTTAAATCTCCCCGTGGCTGCAGAGCATCTGCTTTCGTGGATAAGACATGAGAGAGGTGTAACAGTCGGCGTCGCTTAAGGAATCGTTTCAGGTTCAGCTCATTCGAAGAGACAACCAGAGGATGGCAGCAGCCCACATGCCCACCGACGGGCCCGGGCGAGACCCTGCAGCGAACCTGCAGCCCCTGAGATGAGAGGACCTGACAACCGCACAGATGACGAGTCCTTTTTGTGGTCCTTTTAGGAATGATCCATTTTGAGGTTTTCAGTTCTCCGGATTCTGTTTGTTCCGTTTTGGTTTGTCTTTATGTTTCACCTACTTTGTTTCACGCCTTCTTTGATGGGGAATAGGTATTAGTCCCAAATAAAGGGTAATAAGCTACTCTTTCAAGGAGGGCTGGTGTAGATCAAATCACCACAAACATGCACGAGCAAATAAATCATATCTTTCTGCTGCAAGATCATACTGCACGTATTTTAAGAAGTGTTTTTTGCCACCAACCACAAGTTTACACGCAGACACCTAAAGAAATATAAGAAAAAAGGACGGATTTCTTTTTCATTTAATGGAGTGAAGCCCGCAAACTAGACCAGGCCAAGAACTTGAGTTAGAACTCTGTTAACACACTTGACATTCCCCGGTTCTCCTCATTCATCATCTAGCACACCATCCCAATTTGGCGGTCTCTTTAATTAAGCTACAACAAATCCCAATTTCTCACTCTACCCAGCATTTACCTCTCAGGCCCCGGAATTCCTGGGGGCCTGACCCCACGTCGGACGACTCCGAGCCCCACACGTAACAGGTCAGTAGGTAGCCTTTTCCGTCTGGGCCAGGAGGCTGATGAGTAATGACCAGACGGCGGCTAGCGCCAAGGTTCGCACGCAGGTCACAAGGTGGCATTTTCCTGCTGGCCCGTGGGATTTATAGGGGATTAACAGCCACATGGCAGCTGATGCCGAAACACAATTGATTAAGTTGCATGTTCATCCTTCGCCGTGGGTTTTATGAGGAGTGAATGGCCACATGGTCACTGATGCCAAGGCCCACACATAGGTCACAAAGAACATATTCCTCCTGGGTCGAGGGTTTTGTAGGGGATGAATGGCCTGATGGCAGCTAGAGGCCAGGACCACACACAGGTGGCAAGGAAGCATATCCCTCATGGTCCTGTGTTCGGAAAAAATGGTCACACATCGACTTGAGCCAAAGCCAACACATAGTATGTCACCGGGAATGTATGTTCTTTCCAGGTCACGGGATTTATGGAGAATTCCCTTATACCAGCGTGAGCCAAAACCCGCAGGTTGTTCATTACTAGATAGCATATTCTGCCTGTGTTGTGGGTCTCATTGGGAATAAATGGCCACATGGCATCTGGTTCCAAGGACCACCCATAGTAAGTTCACACCAGCAGAAAACCTTCTCACATGAAAGGGGGCGGGATTGGATATTGATCGTCTGAGAGGTCAAAGTGATAAAAACGAGATCCCGACGATGAGACGAGAGATAATGACACCTTTTTATTCCCTTTATTCTGATAGTACACTAATGTGCAGAGAGTTTCCCCATGCCGTCTCACTTCAGCGGTGATGGCATAAAGAGAGCAACGTCCGTGCTTTGCATTATGGAGCGCTTTTAAATGCATGAGACTAAAAAGGAATTCTCTCAGGGTCAGGGTTTTTTTAATGATCTGAAAGTCACAAGTTCTTGGCACCGTAAGTATTCCGGCTTGTCCAACTCTTTTTTCCTCGATGAGAATTTACCTTTTATGTATGGCCTTTACTCAAAAAGGGCCTTTCTCGTCTGCTCAACCACTTAAAGCGTTTTATAACAGGAGCCAGCATTCACCCGTTACTGGAGGCCACCATGCAGGGCGCCAACAGCTCTTCGGCAGCAATCACCTTTTTCGTAATAGTTCAACCAGCAGCCAATGGGAGGACCGTAGGATAAAGGTCTTGTTCAAGGACATGTAAACTGCAACGACAATGACTCAAACCACCAACCTTCCGATAAGCTTTACCTCCAGAGCTTCAGCAACCCCGAAAAGTTGTGGTTGTTTTTTTAGGGAGTGACAGCAATAATGTTGAGGACTGGTTAAACTAAGACTTGAAAACCCTTTGAATGTTGGAGAAAATATTATTTTGCCTGGTTTTGTTTCCCTTAACACAGAAATGCCCCGACATCTTTTCCACGATTACGCCAAAGTTAACCCACAAACTAGTAATCGCCTGGTTGTTCGAAATATTCCATTTTAGTCTCAAAAATTGTAACTGTTGCAAAAAAGCGCAATAAAAACCAATGAAATATGTGTTGCCAAAAAAAAATCAATGATGGAAACCTAAGACACATTTTAAATGGAAGTCTCTGAGGAGTCTGTGATGTTTTTTTTTTTTTGCTGTTTCAGGACCAGGATGACTCGCCATAATTTAGAGGGGCATTTTCAGAAGCGGGAAGTTGGCTCATAGGTCTCACTGATAGCACACTATGCCAAAATCAATAGATTTTCCAGAAGGTGCTTGATATCCATCAGTCTGGGAAGGGTTCCAAAGCAGTTTCTAAGGTTCTTGGACTCCTCAGATCCACAATGAGACACATTTTCTACAAATAGAGAAGACTTGGAACAATAGTGAACCTTCACGTAAGTGGACCGCCTTCCAAAATTTCTCTTAGAGCACGGCTCATTCAGGAAATCACAGAAGATCAGTATAACAAAACATCCAAGGAGCTGCAGTCACCTCAATAAAGGTCAGTTCATATATCCACTCTTTCTAAAGACCATTTTGGGGTCATAGGTGGCGAGGAGAAAGCCACTGTTGACCCAGAAGAACATTAAGGCTGGTCTGAATTTACCCGCAACACACCGTAGTGACCCATAAAACCTTCTGGGAGAATCTTGAGAACAGTTTGAAGTCAGGTGTCGCCTTCCACCTGGTGGAAACCAAACACAGCATTCTACTAGAAGAACATCAGACCTACGGTCAAACATGGAGGTCGCGGTAGAATCTTAAGGAGATGCTCTCCTGTTTCAGAGGGAGCCATGCATTTGATGCTGGAGCTCAGCTGAAAGTTCTGAAGGAGAATGTCAGGTCATCAGTCTGTCACTTTACATTCATACAGTAAGACAATGATCCAAAACAGAAGATTAAGTCCATCTATGAATGTCTCAAAGTCTAAACCTGAAACCTACTGAGATGGTGTTGTGGGACCTGAGATGATCAGTTCTTGCTCACAAACCCTCAAATATGGCTCAACCAGAGCGGTTCTGTCAAGAGGAGTTCCAGAATCAGAAGTGTTTGGTTGCTGCTGGAGGTGAAACATCTAGACATTAGGGCTTAGCAAAATATAAATCTTTCAGGAATAAAGATAGGCGCTCGATATGAAAAAGAAAAAAATGTAGTTTGAAGGAGCTTTGAGTGAAACGGTGACCAGAATCGGCTCGGGCCCGCAAGCGGTCAGACGGCAGGCAGGGATGCGAAGCGGTGTGTGTCTCCAGGGTGAACCAGAGTCAGACTCCACTGCAGAAAAATATCAACCTTCCTTTATTGCCTGCTGCTCTGAAAGCTTCTCCATCCTCATCTGGAAACAACAAAAAAAAAAAACATTTCTCCTCAGACGGAGCATCTGAACCCAGGAGAGAAGATTCTGCCGCTGTGCTTTAATCCCTCAAATCATTTAAATGTTAATGCTTCAATCTACCTGCCAGGGGGGAAGAAAATAGTATTTCTGCATTATATTAGTGTGATAAAAAAAACTTATTTCCAAGTAAACAACAATCCAAATGTTCAAACCCGTGTCCTCGTCATCTTTCTGCTGGATCTGCACTCCCACCTTATTGCTGCCTGCAGGCGAACAAACCGCGGCGCTAACCTTTCCTGCAACGTGATTCGCCCGGTTCCTCTCAGACGGAGGGCGAGGGTGGGGTTAATGCTAACCAAATGAAGAGAGGCTGTTGAATATGTATGGGTGGAGCGTGGTGTGCAGCGGCAGCAGGGCCTGTCACGGAGTCCTCCTCATTAGCACAGACTCAGACAGACACGCTAGCGCTTCGCGGCGCATCCACCTCCACCACCAGCTCCACCTCCCGCTCCACCACTGCTCACTACACCTTTTTTTTCCTTGCTCCCCTAACCTTCCAACTTCTAAGCAAATTTACGCCGCCAAACTTCCCTCTCCTGTGGCAAAGTTTGTGCAGGAGCGTTTGACAGAAGGAGAAAACTCCGCAGCTCAAGTTGACGTGGGAAGCGGGGCCAAAGCTTTAAATGTTCCTCTGTCAGCAGATTCTGCTTGAAAAACCAAGAGCGCCGTGCGTGGGTTCAATGAGCTTCGCTGCAAACACCAACGTGGATCCTCAGCGGCACAAATATCACAGCTTCCTGCTGAACGAAGCTCGCCGCGCAGGGGGGATCGGAAAGTTTTTTTAAGATTTTGACAAAGTCACTTTTCTTCTCTGCCAGTTTTTAACACTTTTGGAGTAAAATAAAGTAAAAGTTGATCTTAGGATACACTTATAGAACTCTGAGCTCGTTCTCACCAGAGGCTCAAACCCACGCCTACATTTCCCTCTGGGAAATACAGTACATTCAGAAAACACAAATTCCTTTATTACTTCTATGTGATAATCTGGTGGACCTTTCTCTGGAACCTGGAACTCAACCTAACCTAGTATCGTCCAGTGATGCTCGCTTCAGCTTTTTGTCTGAGGTCCAAACAGGCTCATTTGAAATTTCCTCGACCTAATTGATTGAATATATCCCCGAAAAGTCTGATTATGGGATTGCGGACGGAGAATTTTCGCTTATCCGTCCGAACTATACGCTTCAAAGCGTCTTTGAGTTTTTCGTGAAAAGCGCTATAGAAGTATAAAGTATTATTATCATTATTAAAAACTATTTCTTAGATCAATTTCAAATATTATACCCACATGGGAGTTTGTGCGAGAAAGAACTGGATTGATTTTGGGATAATCCAAAGCCAAGCCAAAATCCCTCTCTGGGGTCAAAATCTCGTTTTTTGCCACATTGTGACTATTTAACTGGTCCAAATGGAGAATCATCCTGGTCCTTTACTACAAAACGGTGTAGACCAACTTGAACGTTGTTGTATTTCTATTAAAATTGATGCATCAGGTATCAAGGAGTTTCAGAGAAAATTCACTGATTGTTTTGTTTCATGGTGTTACTGCTCTGTAATGAATTTACAGCCTTTTTTTATATATATATAAGAAAATGAGGCTATGGTAGAGATATTGGTACTTTTTGTGTTTAATCACAGATTACCCACAGATAGTAATAGGTACAATGTTCCTTACACAGAAAATAAGTGATTTTATGTCTTACCTGTCCATAGACACCAAATTTAAACAAACACAATGAGAGTGTTGGAGCTGTTTTAAGTTTTAAGTACTTTTAATGCTATTCATGAGAGTCTTAAGTTTAAATAGCCATCGGGTCGAAGATGTGTCCCATCACATTTGAAAAAAATATTAAATTATCTCCAGTGAACGTACCATTTTTCTGAGGTAGCACGGACGATTAAACAGCTTTATTCCGGGATCCTGAACAAAACTTTGGTGCACACAAAGTTCAAAACTATAATTAGTATGACTCTCATCGGGCTGCAGGGAAATTTGTCAGCGGCTCATGGTACAGCGATCTGGTAATTTTAGCACTCAATCACGATTTGAGGCAGGAGCCCCTGAGATGGTCCAGTGGTCCCACCCCTCCCACCCGCCCCCGCCTTCCCTCTCTCTTCAAGTCTGTATGTTAGATTTATAACACAGATAAAAGGTTTGTGCAGACTTAAGATGCACAAATCTGCTGTCTTATACTCCGCATGCCAAAATATTTAACGTTTTAAGCTTCAAAATTACCCATTTCTATGATTTTTTGTTGTTTGTTCCTGGAGGCCACGCTGCACTTTAGAGAGATTTATAGCGTCGTGCATTTGGATAATTAGCAAATTATCACTCTTATTAATTGCATGGAACGGAATAATGTTGTTTTGCATCTTCTTTAAGTGTTCATGAATTGACAAATCCACCTAACGAGACTCATTAAGTGCTTTTATGTGAAGTCCTTCAGCGACTTCAAGCTCCTCAGTCCTTCTCCCTTCCTGATGCAAATATCAAACCGATTTCCATCTCTTGGCTTGAACGCAGGATATTATGAACTCATATAATTTGGGGGTAGAAACTAAAACGAGTCTGTTAATTTCTTACTTATATCCATCCAAACGTTATGAACATATTTTGATGATTTATTCTTTTTAACTATGCTAGGACTAAGATGACATCATTATAAGACTTTGCATAAGGTTTGATCAGGGTCCAAGTAAAATGCCAGATTTAAAGATCCAGAATGGTAAAATTTAAATAAAGGACGGAAATTTCCCTTCGGTGGAAGAAAGTTTTTTTGTTTTGCTTTACAAAGTCAACGCAAAGCTGCCAATTATTTCCAATTTTGCTTCAATTTGATATTCTCAAATTTAGGATCGAATATCTTTATTGTCATTGTACGATTATAACTAAATTTGGGTGCAATTGTCTCTTATTACTCTTATTAAATCTTGTCCGACGACGTAGAGTTGGATTAACGTTGCGTTTTTCCCTCACTGATTATTCATCCAGGGTCACAAAGGGCTGGAGCCTATCCCAGCTGTATAATAAAGTATAATTTCAATAAGGTAATAATTTGTATTGAAAGCTCGCTAACAAAGCTGTCGGCACATCACATCGCATTGAGGAGTTCTGCGTGATGCGTTCAGTGTCTATTCAGTAACAAGCAGTTTTCGGACCAAGCAAAATTTGTCACGTCATCAAGATGTGTTCAAATGTAATCCCAAACAATGTAGTTTTTGGTGAAAAACACTTAAAATAAATGCTTTAAATCGATGTTAGTATATATGTTAACCCTAAAAGACGTTACCCTTCCTGATATCAGATGTCAACACAGAAGATGCTCGTAGAAGTATGTGGACTCTGAGGGATATAACGTTTGAAATGGTCCTTGGGGTCATTCAGTATGTTGCTGTATGTCTATGTATTTTCAGGAGCCGAGCTCGGACCCAGGTGCAGACACGCACAATGAACGCGGAGAAGGAGCAGGTGCCGTTTGAAGGGTTTAATAAAAATGCAATAGCCAAATTCCATAATCTAAAAATTCAAAGTCCAAAACAATTCAGAAGTGAAAAACCAGAAAAATAGTCCAATGATGTAAACAAAACTGATGTTCACGTGCGACAACATTGACATCAACAAAGAACTGGCACAGAAGGACAGGTGAGCATGATGAAACAATCACACAAGAAGAGAATAGAAACAACACAAGGAAAGACGGACACAGAGAGGGAGAGGGAGCACAGGTGAAACACACAAACTAAAGAAAGGGAATATGAGGTTAAACAGATCAAAGGACCCAGGAGAGGAAGTGTAAAGCTAATTTAAACAACAAGCAGCAACGCTTTCAAAGTGAAACACCAACCAGAGAGCAACGCTTTCAAAGTGAAACACCAACCAGAGCAGGGGGATGAAAATACACCTTCAAAATAAAACCAGAGAACCAAAACAGAATAAAGCAAGAGAGAACTCTAAGAAGTGACATAACTAATAACAATCTCTCAGGCCCTGTCCGGTTGGATTTGGACCATCTGTGGAACTCCAGTTTCAGGTCTCTTAAGAGATGTTCCATGGGGTTCAGGTCAGGGTTCATAGCGTTTTTCCCTAAGCCTCCTGCGTTGTCCTTGCGGTGTGCTTGAGGTCACTGTCCTGATAGAAGGTGAACCTTTTGGCCCAGGTTGAGATTCTAAGTGCTCCGGACCAGCTTTTCATTCCTGAAATCTCTGAACTCCGTTGCTTTCCATCAACTATTATCAGTCTCCCAGTTCCTGCTCGAACTTCTGATGCTGCCACCACCGCTCTTCATTGTTGGGATGGACAGGTGACGAGCGGCGCCTGGTTTCCTCCAGACATTACGCTTAGAATTGATGCAATCTAAGCGTCAGTCTTGAAGAGTTCAATCTTGGTCTCATCAGACCAGAGAACCTTGTTCCTCACAGCTGGAGAGTTCTTTAGGTGCTCTCCTGTCTGTCACAGGACAGGCTTCCATCTGGTCGCCATAAAGTTCAGAACGGTGGAGTGTTGCAGTGATGGTTGACCTTTTTTCAAGTTTATCGCATCTCCGCACAGGATCTCTGAAGCTCAGCCAGAGTCACCGTCGGGTTCTGGGTGACCATCAAGACCCTTCTCCCCTGATTGCTAGGTTTGGCTGGGCCACCAGCTCGGGCATCCTGGTGGTTCCGAACGTATTCTATTTACCATGATGGTGTGCTCTTAGGAACCTTCAACACAGAGCAGATTTCTTTCTGTAGCTCTCCTCAGACGGAATCATATCTAAACTAAAATATGTTGCTGGAAGATTCCTGCAGAGAAATGGACGATGATCGCGGCTCATTTCTGATCGCTTCCTCAGCAGAACCGGCAAGAGTTTCCCCTTCATCCGAGCTCGCCACGCAACGTTAGCCACCCTTAAAATTCTGTAAATATTTTCTCGGTGAAAATATATGAAGAGGAGCCATGTATGAAAGATTCAATAGAAGAAGTTTTTCCCCCTGCATGCAACAGCATATATAATGTCACCGCTGCAGGTTTCTGAGAAGATGCCAGCACTGCGGGAAAAAAGAGGATCAGAGGAGTGGACAAAAGATTTATCTTTCATCACCTGTGGATGCAGAGCTCTCTCTCTCTCGCTCTTTCTCTCTCTCTCTCCCCGCACACACACACACACACACACACACACACACACACACGTATAGACAGGTTGTCGGAGTATTTTGCCCCGGAGGCATCAACACCGCTGGGTGTGCATCTACATCCCCTGACTTTGATGAATAAAATATGAAAGCTCGGTTTATGCTGCTCTCTATTTGCCTTGAAATATTTAGACCTTTTCCTATTGTAAAGACACGCAGGTACCGCCGGAGAGCCAGGTCAAGGAGACTCTGGAGTCTAATCTATATGATCTCCCTTTTTCCACCTCCCTCCATCTCTTTTTTTTTTGTTTTCTCTGGGCGCGGCATAATTAATCACCTCAGACTGATGTTTACACAGTCTGATAGCCTGAGGAAAACGGCTCGGAGGGAAAACTCATATTCCCTGCCTCAGCACAAACAGAAAGAGCATGAGAGATGAGAAGTAAAGAGTTTAACTCGTAGCTCCAGGGGAGGGGTGGTGTCCTAAAGCACTCTGAAAATTAAAAAAAAAACACTCTCCTACGGAGAAATAAATACTGACCACGCCAACATTGACGTCTATTTAAAAAGGTAGCACCCTCGAGGCAACAGGGCAGGTTTGGACATATTAGGCAGCAGGTGAACATTTGGTCTTGAAGTTGATGTTGGAAGAATGGAAGATAAACAGGAGTAAGGATCTGAGATACTTTGACAGAAAATTAATATTGCGAGACAATAGTTTTGGGGAATGTAGAGAATAGTGGTATTGCGATAAATCCCCAAATTCCTGTTTTTAAATTACATACACACATAGAAAATGCATAATTTATTTACCATTGACACGGCACCCCATCTCCTATTGGGTAATCTGGGTGTCTTACCCGTCTTACCAGGTCAGGAACCGCCTGTGAGGCATTAAGAAGGGATGGAAAGCACGTGTATTGAAGAGAAATGAATACGAGCAACAATATCTGTGACGATTTGTGAATAAAAGACCCTCGAAGTTTGTTATCTGCCTTCTTAAAATGTCAAATAAAGTAATTATTGGTTGAGTATCCAGGCGCCATGATCCAGACGCCGAAGAGCAAGATTAGCCTGCCGGTAAGCCGACACATCCAGAGTCAAACACATTTTCTCTATAAGCACGGGCAACCAGAGCCTGTTAGTCCCCAGGGTTGTGGTGCCGTGACACTTTTTAGATTCTCTTTTGGGTTATATGAATAAAGATGATTATGCAAACGTACGTCAAGGAGGCGAAACTTCCAGGACTAATCCAAAAGTTAAGTTAAGGGTTGCCGAAATTTTCCTGAGGGTAACTATTTTAGTGAAAGCAGTACGTACAGGTACAGGTACAGGTACAGGTACAGGTACAGGTACAGGTACAGGTACAGGTACAAGTACAGGTACAGGTACAGGTACAGGTACAGGTACAAGTGGGTGTACCTGTCCACCGGTTTTATCATGCAACCCTACTAAACTATTGGGTCTAAGCAACTCCAGAACTGCAGGTCTTGTTAGGCGTTCCAGCTAGTAGGAAGGATTTCAGGTGCATAAAATGTTGTGACAAGCGAGGGTCCGGGGAAGCGATTTTATCAGGATGCATTGTGGGAAGAGGGCAAGCCGTCAGATGCAGTGTGACGCTTTGAGCAATAATCTGCTGGAAAACCACGGGTTACTTTGATACTAACCACTAAAATAAACACTATGGCACATCTTCATGGAAATCGTACTCTCCACCTCACAACGGCCAGAACTTAAAGCATCTTCTGCTCCAATTTTTGGATCCAGATACCACAAAGTGGGTCATATTTGGGATCTACATAATCTTAGGCAGGGGGTTATAATGTTATGGCTGCATAGACCTAAACATTCAAAACTTTCTCTAACTTTGCTGAAGTTAAAGCAGCTAAACTAAAAAACCCAGAAAAGGACTCTATTCGGTAATCAATTAGGGGACGTGCAGCGCATCCTGCTTTTATCTCTGTGTAGAATAAAAAACACATTTAGTCGCCTTAAAAGCTCAAAAGAAGATGTTTGGGTGCAGCGCTTCATTTCTGCTCCGGTACTTTAAGAGATTTGTCTTCAAGGACGTTCCCATCACTTTAATGTTGTTTTCCGAGCTCAGACCGTTGCGTAAATACGGTGGAAGCTTGTCTCCTGCACTCTCTGCTGCCACGGAGTTAAACTCTCTGATTAGAGGGAATTATTAATCAGAAACTACTCTGTTGCTACAAATGAAGCAGTTTTTTTTTTGTAGCCTGGTAAAATAAAGAACCGAGTCATGTTCTGCTTTTGACTTCATTTTATGGATTTGAACATCAAAACAAAAATCCTAACTACATTCTAAAATAACACAACATTCAAGTTGACTCCATTGTCCCCCCCCCCCCCCCCCCCCCCCCCCTTTCCCCAGTTACTTTGGTATGATCCAAATTGCTAGCAACTGGTGGAGGTCCTCATAAGTGCAAACTTTCTGCAAGTGTGTCAGCATTGATTCAGGTGTACAAACCCATCGGTCCGCTTCATTGGTCCGCAGCAGATGCCAGAATGCAAAACTTTGATTTTTTTGGGGGGAAAAACTAATTCATAATGAACTTTACATTTGGATCAAATCTCAAAGAGCTACAAAGCAAAAGCAGATAAAAGCATTAATAAAAAATAAAATAATAACTATATAAAAGCCTGACCAAAAAGCAGCAATGTTAATTAACGTTATAGGTTCTGCTAAAAAATAAAGTTTTAAGTCCTTTTTTAAGTGCGTCAGTCGTCTGTGGAGCCCTCACATGGTCAGGGAGGGCATTCCACAGACGAGGGGCAGCAGAACAGAATGCCAGATCACCCATGGTGCTGAGCTTAGTCCGGGGAAGGAGGAGGCAGTATGAGTGGGTAGAACGGAGGGATCGTGTTGAGGTCAGTGGGGTGAGTAGTTCTTTTAGGTAGGGGGTCTATTGCCTTGGATGCACGGGTGAGTGGGGAGAGAAATAAATGAGATATACGATTATTTCTTTCAATGGCGGCTGATATTAATTTATGGCAAGTGTTCATTCGATCTTAACTGAGGAAGAGTGATGGAGGTAGAAAAGCGTTGGAGCAGCGGGGACTCCTCTGGAGGAAATCACGCGCTCTGATTGCTAGCGTGGTGAGGTCCTCGGGGGGGGATCAGAGGCTCAGGGGGGGGTCTCCTAACTCGGGCAGTTATGAACACAAGGTGCCACTTACCTGCTCCAGTCTGACCGGCCTGCTGTCAGCTTAAAGACCACGAATGCCAAACTGAAATAAGAACTCCTGGACAGGTTCAACTAGAGCAGCCTGAACAAGTGAAGGAGTGAAGGGACATATGGAGGGTTGAGTGGTCGAAATACAATGAGGAAGGGATTGGGAGGGAGTCTCTAGCTCATCATTGGGCCGACGAAAACTGACTTTGGAAATTTTACTGTCACTAATTCAATTTTTCTGGATTGATTAGGGAAGCTGGAGAACCAAGAAGAAACCCACAGGTACACAGGAAAATCATGCAAACTCAGCTCAGAAGGTTCCGAGGTGGATTTAGACGTTTTTGCTGTGAGGGAACAGTGCTGCCTACTACCACGTAAATAATGTGGATCATCAGAAAACAAATAGTTCTGCCTGCGAGCGTTGATCCGAGGAACCTGTTATTTAACTTTCTACTGAAATCTTGTTACGCCGTGTGATTTTTGTTTTGTTTTTCAAATCGAGGGGCCAAGAACCCGATTTAAAAGGGTGCAAAATTCTACCTTGCTGGTACTCTTCAGTCAGAGAACTCATATTTATGAGTATATCACATGCATGTCATTTTAAGAACCACTGGTCATCAAATGTGTCCTTCCAGCAGAAACTCTGCAGCAATGGTATCGGCTCTTACATGATCTTCAAAAAATCCGAAAAGAAAGTTAAAATATTTTAAATATGGATGCACTGACTACGAAACAACCAACGCCGACACACATAAGACTCGCCCCAGCCCTGTATTATTTTACATAATAACTCTGTAAATTACAGTTAAAGATACTTCTTTCTTTAGACCTTCCTTGTTCTTCTGGTGTGACTGTGTCAGCCCTGAAAAAGAAAGAAAAAAAAAAGTAATACTTGTGCTAGAGATCCGAAACCATTTCAAGCCCTTCCTGAATTTTATTAAAGGCGGGTTCTGGTTGAAGTGCGTGGCGAGTGCTGCACGGAGCAGTTTCCTTTCTCGTGCGAACTGCAGAGGCTTAAGCCTTTCCACTGAACTTTGCTCGTCATAATCTAATAACTGTAATTTCCAAAAGCCTTCCCAGATTTACTTTGCTCCAGTGAAAGTGTGTAATTGGAAAGAACGCACTTGGCTTTGCATTCAAATGAGCTGATTTAAGAGGACGGTGTGTAGTTAGTGCCGTGTGAGCATGCCAGCCCTTCAACATTACAAGCATCTATTCTTAAATAACTTTCCAGTTACTTAATAAGTTCAGAGTTGTTCATTGGTTTGGTTTCCAAAAAGTCCTGAAGAAATATGTGGCTTAAACCTCCACTACAGAAAGATCTCTGCTGTAAAACACAAACAACCGGTGCAGCGTTGATATTATTGATTTGTTTTGCATGGCTTTTTATTCTTAGCCCTTTCATTTTACTGTATTTAAATCTTTCTGTCTTGTTGTTTAGAGTTTCGAGCATCCATTTTTTTTCTTTTTTTCGAAACTCTGACGTCAGAACAGCAAGTTTGAATGTAGCTAGCCGAGCGTGCTGGCTAATGACGAAAGCAGGACCGAATGATGATAAAATGTTTTTGGTTGAGCACATTTTGAGTCTCTGTTTCTTATTAAAAATGTGAATGATCTTATTAATAATATGACCCAGTGACAGAATATGTATGTTAAAGAGTAAGGGGCCTAAAGTGGAGCCCTGGGGGATGCCACATGTCAAAAGGCCATCGAGGATGAGGCATTAACCGTGTCTATTATGAAAGTACTATTCGATAAGTCAGATTTGTTTTTTAGCATACTATATGATTTTTTATTTTATTGTACATTTAGAGAATCTAAGACTCCAATTAATAAATTCCATAAAGAAATAAGATGTTCAAAGAAGTACATTTTCCAAATATTTCTTTTTTTGTCCAGAAGAAATCCCCCATCCGTGTGGTTCATGGTGGTGGCGGCCGATGTACCGATTCATAACATTCCAGATGTTCTCAGCAGGATTCGGGTCTGGGGAGCGTGAGGACCATCCAGGAACGGCCTAGACACTCTGGTCACATGAGGTCGGGCATTATTGGAGAATTTTGGGGAGTGTAGCCACTTTGGAAGGTTTTTGAGCAAGAACTGATCTTTTCAGGTCCAACTACAGTATCTCAATCGGGTTCATGTCAAGATTTTAATTAGGACACTCCCAAAATGTGTTTGGGATAATTTATTTGGATCAAGACTGCTCCTCTCCTACTGACCTCCAACAGCAAACGTCCACCACCTTCAACCTGTCTCCTGGACCCCAAAGCATCTCCACAACATTCATCTCCCTCCACCATGTTTCTCCGTAGGTCTGATGGTCTTCTAGTGGAATGCTGTGTTTGGTTTCCACCAGATGGAACTGGACCCCTGTCTTCAAACGGTTCAACGTTCCACTCGTCAGTCCAGAGAAGATTCTCCCATTAGCTCTAACAATGTCTTTGTCTACTGGAGCAATGACCTTTGACCTTTACAGAGGGGAAAGAGGCCTATGGCAGTTTTGGATCTTCTGCAACTTCCTGAATGAGCCTTCCCTGGGCTGTTGGAGAAGATTGTGGTCAACCTGGGGAAGGTTCAGAAGTCGAACCAGAACCTTGGAAATTCCTCATTCCTTTTGGAATTTCTTTTGATTTTGGCATAATGTGCTGTTGGAGGAGCCAGCTTCCTGCTTTTGATGATGACGATCTACCGAAGTGATGACGTGACTAAACAGGGCTGGTAGTGATCGGGTCTAACCGGTCCAATCTGGCCTTAACCAGCCATTTATGCATTTAGGGAAGTTTTCACCATTTGGTTTCTTTTTGTCACGGTTCTGTCCGTCCGTGTGGTTCTGTTGCTGACGGATTGCTGTTGTCAAAATGAATCCCGGCTTATAAGGGGCTGTCTTTTTTTGATACCCAGATAAAAAAAAGATGCAAGATTATCTCAACCTATTTCCCCTGCTTTTCAGCAGAATCTCCCTCCTTTCATGGCTAAATGTTGCCACTGAGAGCTGCAAGTTCACACAAAGAAAAATCCTCTCGCTCCTATTTCACGCTCGGCGGACCTGCGAGAGTCTGCAGTCGTGCGGCGGCGGCCGCGCCGCGCCTCCATCGTGCCATCACTCTCTGAGCCGCTAAACAGGAAAAAAAAACAAGATACGGTCGTTTACGTCGACAAATTGTTTCACGGTGCAGAGATGACTGAGCAGATCTGGAGCGGGCCGACGCCAAGGCAGAAATAATTACCTCACATGTGAGGGAGGGATGCAATTAGTGGCATTGAGGAGATTAAAATCTGCTAAACTCTTAATCTCTGCGAGTGGAACAATGCAAATGGCAGCGGTGGCGTCGCGTCCGCTGATTATTAATCAAGCTGTCGGGTGATGCGATTGAGGCATTTAATAAGAAAAAAGCAGCTGCGGAGTAATTGGAGCGGATTCAGGGAAATACAAGGGAGCTGATTGCACATGAACAGGAAGAGGCTTTGGGGAGGAAGTAGGAAGTAAACACTGGATCCGGGAGAGATAAGAGCCGGAGTGATTTGTTTCGGAGGGATAATATACTGTAAATCGTTTGGATATTGTTGCATTGGTCTTTATTTTGTGTGTGTGTGTGGGGGATTAAAGGTGCAGTTGGTGAAATATAGTGGCATCCAGTGGTGAGGCTCCAGATTGCCAACTATATGTTACACCTCAGCTCACCCCTCCCTATCCAAGAATCTTCAAGCGTCATCGATGTCATCGTCTTCAAACGCAACCAGCCGCCTGTCCTGTAGGTCAGGTTCCATTAAATGGATATATTTTGAAGTGAGTTATTCTGTGATACTTTAGGTCAAATAAATAAGTATATATATATAAGATAACAAATATTAGCATTTTAAACATGAATGGCCCATAATTGGGCTTTTATTTTTGTATTTTTCTTACTGAGCACAATGCTAAATTTTGATGAAGTACTTCATGTATGTCACATGTATGTCACAGCCAATGGTTATATTGTGTGTATATACATCTACCTAGTGGAAGTAAAGTGGTATTTTAAGGACAAAATCCCTCTCTTGGAACAAAATTTCATTTCTGTCCAAGTTTGGCCACATTGGCTATCCCACTGTACCGAATGGAGAGTCCTCCTGGTCCTGACCCCCCAAAACACTGTTTACAATAACATGGTATGTGGTATTTATATCACATTTGATGCAGTCGTTATCAAAGTGATACTTTGGTGCTTCGATTCTGGCGTGGCCCCCAGAAACTCACTTTATCGAGTGATACCCTTTAGTATATATACATTGTACACAAAGACAATTTATGTCTATCTAGTCTATATCTATGCAAACTCTAGACTCTTTCTACTACTTCCACCAGACACTCAATAACGTGGTCCACCTGTGGCTCCAGAAGGTTGCCCCATCTCCAAACTCCCTAGAAGCCAATTCATTGGGGTCTTTGAATCGGTCTTCGATTTTATTACTCTTATTTTCTGAATTCTACCGATCCCTTAAAGTCCCAAAATAAAATATTTTTTAAAATTGTTTGACATAAATTCAGAATTCCAAAGGCAACCCCGGAGGTTTGAAAACCACCAGTGTAGGTGCTGCCTTCAGTATGTGCAGTCAATGATTCCTGCTGATGACGATCCCATATCTATCAGCAAAAGCTGTTGGAATATGATTCTGTAAGAATTTCTTTTTTCTGTTTATGGCATAAGTATATGTTTACGTTTCCATTTGCTACTTTGTGTATTTCAATTGCTCTTATTTTGAAGGATCACAGTTGATCCAAAGTTGATCAGCATTGTGTAAGTGTTCTGACTTACGTACCCACACTGTGTTCCTTAAACCAAATCTATGATATGTAGGAGTGAAAATAAAATTGTCCATAAAGAGAAGTTTATGGATTAACAATAAATCATGTTCATGGTGATTATCTTGTGCGCCCAAAAACAAAACAAGAAGAAGATCTTAAGAGGCTACTGTGGCTCCGTAGAATTCTTTTTTTTTCTGACCTTGCCTTGCTCAGCTAAGTCAATTAATGTCCATACTATGATAGGCTTTTTTTTTGTTTAGTTTTGTGTTAGGTTTTATTTCTGCTGATTTTTGTACCTCATCTGAAGTTTTCTTTCTTTGTTTCCTCGAAAACTGCTATGTTCTTTTAATATATTTCTTTACTTTGCTCCCTCTTGGATCAGCTCTCCAATTTGGACTTATTTTCTCTCCTCCCTCGCTGTTTTGCCTCTGGCGTCTGCATCTGGGTCCTCCACTTCGGGGGTTCTCTTGCGATGGAAAATTTCAGCTCAACGTGATTTCCAACTCATCTGATGTGTCATTTATTTTCATCACTCAGTGTCTTTCTGATATGAGATGTATTTGTCGCTGCATTAGATTCTAGTATTTTCTCCCGTGGCTGTAGAAACTGTGCGACTGTTGAGAAAGCTGAGACGTATGTCCACCGGAGCGGCAGTAAAGGCCCAGACAGACTAGTTCATATTGAATCTGATGGTTTGTTTGGTTTCGTTCTTCGCCGCGTCACTTAGTCTCAGGAGGATGTTATTTTGAAAGACAGAGGATGCTAGCAGTTTTTAATTCAGACCGCTGCGCTAACCTAAATGTTAGCATAAAACCATATCGGTGCAAAAAAACAAAGCGCTAACTCATTCAAATATACTTCCTTTGCCGTTAATCTTTTTGATTTATTTCAAAACCTTTTCTAGTGTCTCGACTTTTTTTTTGCCACTTTTCTAATCCTGGTGGGAACTTAAGGATTTACTTTTATTCCCAGTTAAAGAAGTAGAAGACGATGCAGAAACACCAGTTAGATCCAAACTTTCTGACGAGTCACCGTGCCGTGTTTTAAGACGATTTTGACGGGAGGTCGTTGTTTCTGAACCCTTTAATGAGAGCTTTAAAAGTTTTGGATGTTTTTTTCAGTAAATAGAAATCTAAATTATGCAAGATGGAATGAAATAGATTAATACCCTTCAGCAAGAAACCGTACGAACACCTTCATCACCTCCACCTACGCCATTATGAAGAAATCTTCAACGGTTGTATCGTTTTGTTTATGTAGCTTTGATGGTCTACGGAGAAACACCACCTGATACCCTGACCCTTGAAAATGTTTGCTAGGTTTGTATTGAAGTGTTTGTGGATCAGGTTCTCCTCAGAGCCACAGTCAGACTTGGAACAGTAGTGAGCCTTCACAGAAGTGGAACACTTTCCGAATTTCCTACAAGTAAAGTCATGCACAGGAAGTCAGAGAAGATCCAAAGAAAAAACCAAGGATCTCCCAACTCTCTCATCTCCCTTAAGGTCAGAGGTCGTGGCGCCAATATACCAAAGATTGTGGGCTAAAAATGGCATCATGGGTAAGCGGTGATGAAAACACATTCGTGATTAATCTTCTGCTTCATCGTACTTTATTTTAGTAGTTTATGTTTCACTCACTAAGCGGAGCTTTGATGAAAAAATCCATAAACCTTAGTGCCAGGAACAACTGGACTGATTTTTGGGAGAAGTATATTTCTGACAGAAGGGGGAGCAAAATGTTTTTTCTTAAATTCTCAACAGTTTGTCTGGTTTGGTCCAAACTCGGTGAAATGAATCGAATCGAGGAGATTTATCTTGTGTAGGTGTTTTATATTTTACGGACTTGGGGAAACATTTTTCCTTTTCCTTACGAAAAATGAGGGTTTTTTTGACATAACTTCAAGAAAAAGATCCCCCTAGTGTCAGAAATAGACAACAAGGCTTTCCGGAAATCAATCCAGTTCTTCCTCCCACTAAGGACTATGTTCGTATAAAATTTGAAACTTATACATGAAACAGTTTTCGAGTTATCGCGTCAACACAAAGGATCTGCGGTCGACTTGGGAATGACGATTCCATTTTAATCCCGAATTTTTCAGGGAAATAATAAGACGAAAGTTTTTCTAATACTTAAATCACCACCGCAAAAAAGTACCTTCAGCAGCAACAACTACAGCCAAACCCAATAATGCATATCCTACTTTTCCTCTACTAGGTAATTTTACTAATTTGTAAAGCTTTATTTTATTTGTTTTTCTTAAAAAAAAACGTTTCCTGTAAATGAGCTCAGGATTTTTTACAGTGTAGTGTGTAGTCAGTGGGTTACACCACTGACTTCAGTCCCAGAGACCAGTGGTCAAAATTCTAGTTAAAAATCTTATTCCAGATTAATATGTGGAACTAGACGATCCGCTGTAGCGACCCCTTAAAAGTTCAATCAGGAGGCTGTCATGCACAATGCAGGGGATTGGGGACTTTCCAGAGAAATGCCCCTTCTTGTCAGGGACGACGGCACAGGCCTAATTAAATAAAGTTATGATCTAAATCTTGAATTTTGGTGTTTACTCCGGTCCTTTTACGTCACGTTATTTTTTTGAAGATCCGACACAGAAATAGAAGAAACCAGGAGGTTTAAGGGGGCCGATACTTTTTCACGGCACTGCGCCCGCTTCACCGCCTTTGATTCTGTTTCAGAACTTCCTCCCGGTGTTTCCTGTAAAATCCTTCCCCCGCCCCGAGCCAAGCTTTTCTTTCAAACTCGCAACGCCTCCCAGCAAAAACCTGTCGTCTCTCACAAAAGCCTCATTTACCAACAAGAACCGGCGTCGATATCAGAGCCCGATCCATAACGCGAACGCCGCGGCTCCTGTCCGTCCGTCCGTCCGTCTCCTCCTCCAGAGTCTTGTTATCTCAGGCGCTGGTCAGCGGAGGATGTCAAAGACCCGGCGCGGGGCGCGGTACATCGGTCGTTAAACCCCCCCCCCCGAAACCTCAAAACAAACTAACAAGCAGCACGAAACCTGAAGCCATTTTCACGCTCTTCGGCTCTGTGAGGGGGGAAAAAAAAAGAAAAACCCCAGCAGCAGTCGAGTGTTTCATCTTTTAATGAGCCTGGGGGGTCGAAGAAGCAGCAGCAGCGATTCCACGCCGTTAGACCTGAAGCCTCTCGCTGACGCAGGAAACAATTAAAGCGTTAACTAACAGTCGATCTCGACCGTAACGATCCGAAGGAGGGGCGGCCCGCGGGGAGCCGTATCCACACCCTAACTGTTTTTTCTGCTCCCGTCTCCTGCTGAAATGTAAATTCGTTTATCCGTCGTGTAAAAAGCGAGGTCACGCACGACTCCAGACGCTCGCTAACATTAGAAGACGCCTTCATCACAGGCTGCGGCGTTTCGCCGTCATCCTCTCATGCAGAAACCGCAGAAGAACGAGGATTCAGTTGGAGGCTGCGGGATAACGAATGATAAAAAAAAAGCTCAGGTTTCGACGATAAACTCACTTTTTTTTTTGACAAATGTGAAAATAAGTGACGAGGCAAATGCGACGGAATGTAGAGACGGCGCCGGCAGGAGGCAGGCGGGGGGAAATTGCCGACACACACAAAGACGTTGGGCCTCTTGAAGGAGCATTAAAGCGACGTGGAAGAGAAACATCGATGCTTTCAGCCTTCAAACGCTGCAGGTCTGAAGTTCCTGAGAGGATCCACCTTCATCTTCAGACGAAGGTTGACGTTGTTTTCTGTGCGTGGAGAACCTTCATCACCGTCTGGAGCCGTTCATCACCCATCTTCATCACCCATCTGTAACCTCTTCTTTAAACGCTTGGTTTAGACTCAACTATGGTGGAATCTTCTTCTTCATCTTCCTCATCATCATCATCATCATCTTCATCATCTTCTTCATCTTCTTCATCTTCTTCTTCATCGTCTTCATCATCTTCCTCTTCATCGTCTTCATCATCTTCATCTTCTTCTTCATCATCACCTTAATCATCTTCTTCTTCATTTTCTTCTTCATCTCATTCATCTCCTTCATCTTCATCATCTTCTTCTTCTTCATTTTCTTCATTTTCATCTTCTTCATCATCATCTTAATCATCTACTTAATCTTCATATTAATCATCTTCTTCATCTTCACATAAATCATCTACATCTTCATCATCATCTGCTTCTTCATCATCATCTTATCATCTTCTTCATCTTCTTCACCTTCTTCATCTTCATCATCTTCTTCATCTTCCGTTTCATCTTCATCTACTTCATCATCTTCTTCATTTTCATCTTCATCATCATCTTCTTAATCTTCATCATCTTCATCATCTTCATCTTCTTTTTCATCTTCTTCTTCTTCAAATCCACCACCTCGGCGCCTTTCTGTCTGAATTCCCTCCAGGTCCAGATTCCCGTCAGAAAGGTAAATTGGTGGCAGGTGAACGAGGTTTAGTATCTCCGTCTCTGGTTCCTGTGAGGAATGGATCGATACTTTTTTTCGGGGGTGTCAAACTCAATCACAGAGGGGCCAACATTAAAGATGGAGGCCACATCGGGGGCCGAACAGAACTCAAATTGGACCATGTTTAATATGAGGTAATATGACAACTTTATTCTTATTTAATTTTTCTCATTTGATAGAATTCTGACGAAACCAATGGAACAGAAAATACTGAAATCGCAGATTAAATCAGAAAATATAGCAGCATAACTTTACTTTTTCTGTCTCCCTCTCTATCAGCAGAATTCCACAGAATCATTAACAATGAAAATGTTTTTATTCACAGGCATCAATAAAAACTAGCAAACGAGATTATTCTGGTTAAAAATTACATTTATAATCAATCCGTTTTAAATGAACCATATTAACAAACGGATCGGTAAATGATCCTCGGTTTCTTTCTCCTGTGAAAAATAAAACAGTAAAATTAGACCGCTACTCCTCGTATCTGCTCCCGCAGTCAGGAGCAGCTGCTCCTCAGGTGCACCAAAAACCTGCAGATTCAATTCACATTAAATGTCAGCGACTTCCTGTGTTTTCTTGTTTTTCACCGACACATGTTGAATAGCTGGAGGACGTGAACGCACCTCGCCAGTTAATTAAAAACATGTCTTCTATTTACTAATACACGTCTGCGATTCACTAATTGGTTCGTAATTTATCGTGTTGCTTTTTTTTCCTCTCATCTAAATCTCCTGTGGGGATCCGTAGCATCTCTAACTGCCTAAAGTTTATAAGAGTGACCGGATAAACGCTGATGTATGAAGACAGAGGAGCCGGGAGAAGTAGCCCAGCCATCATAGTGCATTCTGGGATTTGTAGTATCTGCGGTGTTTGTGCTGTATACCAGCGGGTCAGTTATTATAGACTTTAGATAAAGTCTTATTTCCAGAAGTTGTCTACTATAAATTTTGCTTATGACCCACGTTTAATATCTGAGGGTTCGGCTTTACCTTAACCCTAAGTCCTGAATAATCAGAAACAAAACATCGACATATGAGGCGATTGCTCCGGGGTAAAGACAACAACATGAATCTGCGATTAGATTTTCGGTACCCATAATATCCAACCAAGTACCAAAACTTCAGAACTTCGGCTGCTCGGAGCAAAACAGACGGAAGGCGGCGGGAGTATTTTTTAAATCCCGCTCAACCTCACTCTGGATTTATAGCTGCCGTGTTTTGGAGGCTGACGCTCCTGTGTGATTGCTTCCCTCGGGGCGGACAGTAAAACATGACATACAACATAGGAGGAAGGGAATCAATCGCCGAGAGATCGTATTTCTCTCTGATAAAGTTTAGTGGATAGAAAAATTGAAAAGGCCAAGGACACAGGAGGGACAAAAAAGAGCAAATGCGTGAGGGCGAGTGTAGAATGATAAATAGCAACAAACATGTTTTACACATTTCAAAAGTTCAAGGTGACCTTTGTTTAAAAGTCTAAATGATCTAGCCCTGGAACCGGGTTAGGGTTAGGGTTAGGGTTACCCTTTCCCTATATATGACCCAGAGGCAGCATCTATATGCTGAAGAACAAGGGGCCAAGGATGGAGCCCTGGGCGGACACCAAAGGACCCACAGGACCCAGAGGAGGATGCATTAACAATGGATATTGAGGAAGCTGATAGAATTGGAGGGAAATGGAGGTTGACTTGATAGCTAGCACCGTGCTGACAGCTAAGAGCCTTTCCTTTTATTCCTTAATTTTCCAGCAGCTATAAACTTCACTTCCCTGTTCATGACTATTTGTTATCGTCTCTCCAGGCCAACTCAGACGCTCTGTTTTGCGCAGATGCAGTGACCAAAAAATGCGCTGACCTCAGCGAATCGCCTCATCTGTGCGAAACGGCGGGCGCTTTTAACGAAGACCTCAACTTCCTAACCGTTGGTCCGATTTAGTTCCGATTTAGTGCATATGAATCGACTCAAGGTATTACGCCAGTAGTTCTTATTTTACCCATTAGGGGGAACTTTCTTTCACAGTTCTTCGAACGTAACTTCACATTTTATTTTAGGAGTACGATTTCCATGTCACCTGTGGTAACTGCTGGAGCCGATCCCAGATGACCTTGAGAGAGGAAGGGGGCGTTCTGGACCACTCACCAGTTCTTCACAGGGTCGACACACAGAGGCGGCGTATCATTCACACCTACGGGACGTTTAGAGTCGCCAGTTCACCTTCCATGTTTCTGGACTGGAAGTACCTGGAGAGAACTACGTACGCAAAGACGGGGAGAACATCCAAACCCCACTGCTGTAGATTTTTGTTGCAGGGTTCTGGCGGCGTCCAAACTCTGCCCCGAGAGATTCCGACCGGTGTGATTGAGTTCACGGGGGCAGTGGAACATTTTTTTTTTTTTTTTTGCAGGAATAAATGGGCAGACTCAGTCCTTGGTTCTGAGCCAGAACATCAGAGGATTCATCTCCCACCCTGGAATGACGGCACGGAAACGGATCCGCCGTCATTTGAGGCTAATTGAATTTTTAAAGATTTCCTCCGCCAGGACGCCGCCGGCGGCGAGCGGTCGCATTCCTCCACATTTTAATACACACTAGCGTCGGTGCTTTAATAGACTGATGTGCAGCGCGTTAAGATTTTATGTGCAAACACGGAGCGGGTTCTCCTGATTCATCAGGTTTATGATGCTGGTTTACTGGAGCTCAGGATCATGTTTCAGCTGCTCATCTTGTTTACGGTGTCTGAGGACAGGAAACTCATTTGCATTGAGTCGGATCTGGCGTGATGTCCGACTCAAACCGCTCACAGGGACATTCAACTTTCAAAGCTGTTCTTGATTCTTAAAGGAAGACAGAAGAAAAAATAAAACGGTAAATCCTGGGAGCATGGATGTTTTTTTGTTTTTTTAAACTTCAGGTTTATGATTATTTAGTCTCCAACTCCGTCTTATTTGTCATTTTACGGTAAATTAGTGTATTTAAGATAGAAAACTGATGAATTCCCCACGAAAAATTTGCCAATAGTTGTATTTCTCTTGGTGAAAACGTTCAAGGGTTAAGCTAAGCTAATCCTGAATGACATACCCAAAGTAAACTCCATAACTAACATGTAAATTTGCATGTACAAGACATACCCATTAATTCCAGACTTTGAACTTTCAGAATTTAGGAGAATCTTTTTAATTTCATTAAACAGTTCTTTTTTTAAAAAAAAGAAATTTCTTTCATTAACATGAAATTTTAACTTTTTTCCCCCCAAAAGTGGGCGTGGCCTCTGACCTGAAAATGAACTCCAGAAAATGATTTGAAAGGAAAAAATGTTTTTATTAAATCATATTCCAGATTACAGACTTTCTTATTAAATAAATCACAGCACTCAAAAACTCAGAAAGAACTTTCCATTCCTCTTATAACCTCTTCAATAAAACATCCGACGAAATAGTGAGTCAGTCGCTAAAAAATGATTGTTTTGCCTTTGCCGGGAACGTTCCAGAGAATAATGCACAGTATTCCCACACGGGCAGTCCGAGGTATGGAGCCCATGCACCGCTCCCAGCCCTCGTATAATAAATATGGGGACAAGTGTAATATTATCACTGGGATTCAAAAAGGAGGCGGGGCCAAGAGGAGATTTATCCCAGAGTGTGGGATGCATTATTTCCAGTTCTGTTTCCTCAGGTGTTTAATAATGCATTAAAAGTATATGAAGAGGGAAGGTAGAATAAATGAAACCGCAGACTGTCCATATATGTGTCTATATACATATATATATATATATATATATATTTATATATATATATATATGTATATAGACACATATATATATATATATATATATATATATATGTATATACTGCACATGTGTATATGTGTGTGGGCATGTGTGTAATAGTGTGTGTGGGTGTTAGTGTGTGTTTGTCTATTTGTGGATGTGTGTGTGAATGTGTGATAGTGTGTTCCTGTGATAGTGTGTGCGTGTGTGTGGTTGATAGATTGTGTGTGTGTTTGTGTGAGTGTCTGTAATCGTGTGTGTGTGTATGTCTGTATTTATGTGTGTGTCTGTATGTATGTGAGTGTGTGTGTGCCTGCATGTATGTGTTTGTGTGTGTCTGTATGTATGTGAGTGTGTGTGTGTGTGATAGAGTTTGTGTGACAGTGTTTGTCTGTGTGTATGTGAGTGTCTGTATTCATGTGTGTGTGTGTGTGTGAGTGTCTGTATTTATATGTGTGTGTCTGTATGTGAGTGTGTGGGGGTGTGTGTGTGTGTGTGTGTGTGTGTGTGTGTGTGTGTGTGTGTGTGATAGAGTTTGTGTGTCAGTGTTTGTCTGTGTGTATGTGAGTGTCTGTATTTATGTGTGTGTGTATGTGAGTGTCTGTATTCATGTGTGTGTGTGTGTGTGTGTGTGTGTGTGTTCTACACCCTCCAAGTTTATCGTGTGTGTCTGAGGAGTAATCGCTGTAAAAAATACACTTATCACCTTTTTACCAATTATTAGATAGAGAGATGGACCACTGGGGCGTTTCGGCGTGAGAACGTGATCAAATGAATAATGTCACGATCCATCGATTCACGCCACTATTTATTGGGATATCACGGTTAGGTGGGATTCACTGGAGGGTCTGGAAAATGCTGTTGCGGCAGCATTTGGAAATCGTAAAATCTTCTGCCGCCCTCCCAGACTGAGATGAATTATTTCACTATAAATTGTTTTAATTTCAGACACAAAAAAAACCTCACCGCTCAACTCCTCTGATGCAGCGCACTAAATAACCCTCTTCACATTTGAACAGCCATAAATAAGAAATTTAAGGCGCGGTACGTAAAATCTAGGCAAGTATATTATCCAGAGCCGTTAGTTTTGATTCTGCATAATCAAATGTTTGTACGACAGAAAGAAGACGAAGAGAAAAGAAAAGGGGGCTAGGAGACTATCTCAGATGAAGGTGGGCGGGGGAGTCAAATCTGTCTGGTGCGTAATCATAGCTATAACTGACGCTGAGTTGAGCTTCAGTCAGGAACACTATCTCTCTGCACACTCTCCTCACATCACCAGCAGTTTCCTGCTACCTCTAGGATTCATCATCTTCATCTTCATTTTCCTTTCTCATCCAATCAGGTTACATCTTGTTTCTCCCTCAAACTTCAACTATCCTCTCTCTCTCTCTCTCTCTCTCTCCACCCACCTCCACCCCTCGGCGCCTCAACCCTGTAATACCATAATTATTGCCATAAAAAAAAACTTTCGGAGGAAAAAGCGCCCCCTATTTTCAGAAATATACAACTGACCTTTCCCCGACTCAGTCCAGTTCTTCCTCACACTGAACTCTGTCCAGATGTGAAATTTGAAAAGGATCCATGAAATTTTGTGTTTGAGTCATCGCAATAACACGAAGGATTTAAGTATATAATTATATACTTATTTTTTATAATTACTAAAATTCTGTGTATTTTATATTTCGTGAGCCTAGAGTAACATACGAAAACAGCCATACTAAACAAAACTATCAGAACGTCTTAACAGACTTTACAAACAGATCAACTATTTTAATCTTTTTACTCTGCTGAAGGTTGATTGTCAGATATTTTGTTTCATGTAAATTAAGTTTGTTTTCCTTCTCTCCAGCGCGAACCACGTTTGATGAATAAATGATGAACGATTCACGTTGAATTCTGGCTTTTAATAACGTTTATGCGCGTATTTTGCCGTGTGGGAAGAACCGCGTCTGCGATACACACTAAACGTGTGATAATGTGGTTAGAATAGAATTTAATTACAGGCTGCTTAGCATTGGGATTAATTGGTGTGCGAGACTCGGGAAAGTCTTGTCTCGTATCTTGTTATCCTGAATGAATGTCAATTTACACCATGTAAGAATAGAACTGACACACAGTTCGCCCATGGAGACGATAAAGTTAATTACGCTGGAAAAATAAATATTTGAAGGAGCTTCATGGAAAGTATTTCCTCATGATTAAATTGCATTTCTTTCATTATGAAGCTGCTTTGTTGGTCGAACTGTATAAAAACTCAATGGGTTGCATAAATACAGTATCATTTATTAGGGTTACTTTGATTAGGTCCAACTTATTTTATCGGGGTTGATTCATCTTATTTGAATGAGGTCCAAGATACTTTAATTATTTAGGATTGATTCAATCTAGTCACAAGGAAGAACTGTTGATTTTGGGAAAGTTTGATTGTAGATTTCTGACGCTAGGAGGAGCTTTAACTGTAAATTTTCAGGACATGATTTTCTCAACCGCTGGTCCGATTTTGTCCGGTTAGTTCATATTTTACTCACTAGAGGGAGCTTTCTCAGAAAAAAACGCTGTTTTCTGGACAAAACTCAAAAACAATGTGATGGATTATTGTCCAATTTTATACGCACATAGACTTTAGTGCAAGTAAGAACTGGGTTGATTTTGAAAAATGTTGGTTGTATGCTTCTGACACTAGGAGGAGCTTTAACTGCAAAATTGATTGGAAATGATTTTCTCAACCGCTGGTCCGATTTTGTCCGGTTAGTTCATATTTTACTCACTAGAGGGAGCTTTCTCACAAAAAACGCTGTTTTCTGGACAAAACACAAAAACAATGTGATGGATTATTGTCCAATTTTATACCCACATAGACTTTAGTGCAAGCAAGAACTGGGTTGATTTTGAAAAATGTCGGTTGTATACTTCTGACATTAGGGGGAGCTTTAGCTTCAAAAGTTTTCAGGTTATCATTTCTCAACTCAACGGTCGCGATTATTCCAAATTCAGAACACTTAACTTACTTACACTTATGTACTCAAGGAGCTCAATCTTGTATTTACACTTCATTTTACTGTAATGGTTTATATATTTTACCCACAAGGGGAAGCGTTTTAGAGGAATTACACTGTCTTTCAGCCATAAGCTCCTAATTTTTGGCCCGTTTTTGTGCAGATGAATCGACTGAAGGAGATCTTTCTTGTCTATATCATCTTTTTCTCTAAAAGTTCCTAATTTACTCACAAGGGGGAGCTTCCTTCACAAAAAACTCTATTCCTCACGTAACTTATTTAAATCAGGGTGATTGCCTGTACAACGCAGGGGATTTAGGACCTTTTGGGGGTATACCCTGGTAGGTGAAGTTATTTTTTAAAAATATATGTTTCATCACATGTTAGCCTAGATATATATTAACCAAACCATTAATTATTTATATCTACTCAAAATGTGGATAAAACTTGTGACCTTGCATGAAGCATCTCTTTGACCCCCGCTGCTGCAAACCTTCATCCATCGTTGCAGGTTCTCGACTCCACAGCGGTTGCAGGAGATTCTTCACTGCATGCCAGGATGAAATGTAAGAACCGCTCCGTGCTACAAAATCCTTGTTTGCCCTTTTTTTTTTTTTTAGTTCTTTTTTTTGGGGGGGAAATATGGCGGAAAAGCAAACCATGAATTATGCAAGAGCTCCGGAGTGAGATAAGTCAGCACACGGAGAGGAGGAAGGAGGACGGAGAGGAGTCTAGGGAGGGTATGATATACGCTGCCCTCCAGAGTTATTGGCGCCCTCGCTGAAGATGAGCCCAAAAGCCGTAAAAAAAAAATAAAATAAGGAGCTAATCTTTACCAAGGCCACCAATAACTCTGGAGGGCACCGTAAAACCACAGTAACGCGCCGGATTGAGGCTGCGCCGCCACGGATATTATTCATTTGTTCAACAGGAATCATTTTCAGCTCTGGCAGGCCTGCAGGAGAGAGAGAGAGAGAGAGAGAGAGAGAGAGAGAGAGAGGTGAGATTTGAATGAGGAGCGAGAAAGAGAGTGAGAGAGGTGAGATTAGAATGAGGAGAGAGAGAGAGCAAGAGGGAGAGACAGAGAGAGAGAGAGATGTGATATTTGAATGAGGAGCGAGAGAGGTGAGACTGGAACGAGGAGAGAGAGAGAGAGAGAGAGAGAGAGGTGAGAGAGAGGTGAGATTGGAATGAGGAGAGAGAGAGAGGTGAGAGAGCGAGGCGAGATTGGAATGAGGAGAGAGAGAGAGAGGTGAGAGAGAGAGGTGAGAGGTGAGACTGGAACGAGGAGAGAGAGAGAGAGAGAGAGAGAGAGAGAGAGAGAGAGAGGTGAGAGAGCAAGGCGAGATTGGAATGAGCTGAGAGAGAGAGAGGTGAGAGAGAGAGGTGAGATTGGAATGAGGAGAGAGAGAGGTGAGAGAGAGAGGTGAGACTGGAACGAGGAGAGAGAGAGAGAGAGAGAGGTGAGAGAGAGAGGTGAGATTGGAATGAGGAGAGAGAGAGGTGAGAGAGAGAGGTGAGACTGGAACGAGGAGAGAGAGAGAGAGAGGTGAGAGAGAGGAGTGAGATTGGAATGAGGGCACAGACGATGTATTTTCACCATTAACATTGTTTTGACTGTTTGGTAACACGTTAAAAGTCAGGCGTTTATATGGGAGGATGGACGTGAGAGAGAGAGAGAGAGAGGGTAGAAAGCAGCTTGTTCCTGCTGCCGCTCTATCAGCGTTCAGATTTTCCACAGCCCAGAACACGGATCCCGCCGCACAGTCTGATGCTTCATCGGGTCGCCAGCGGAGTTTAAAGCCGCACTAATCAACTTTTTCTTTTTTTTCTTCTTCTTATTACCGCGTGATGATGTAATGACCCGAGACTTTTTTTTTTCCCCGTGAAGAACATGTACAAGGACACGTTTCTAACGATTGCACGTTGTGCACATGCATTTTCGCAATTTAAGAAATCGATAAGGCCTGATGAGATGTCCATTATGGAGGATTAATGGACAACACCGGGGCCAGAACCGCTCCATTAATTCCTGATAATGGTCACCTTGAAGGGAATTAACCCGCTTACGTCATGGGCCCCCCCCCAAAGAAAGGAACTAGGGTGATATTTGTCTTTTTTTTCCTTTTTCTTTTACCTTATCACCATTAAACCTGGAGCTTTCCTTATATGATTGATATTCTTTCTGCTGCCACCAATACCGCTTTGCACCAGAACCAGAACAGCCAGCCCCACTGGTTGGTGGTTCCATGACACCGGGGGAACCAGACGCTCACCAAGGACCACCGCCTGCTGAAGAGAACGGCTGCAGCTGAGGCCGCTGCATAAAACCGGGTCATTTAAAGGTTCTGGTTGTCAGTGGTTTGGAGCCTTCGGGTCACATTTCGACAGCAGATAGGGTGCCGCATGTATTTTAGTATAATATCCAACTTTATTTCATTCAAATGTTCAATATTTGGTTATTTCAGGATTCTTCTTTCATTTCATATAGATCTTCCGTGCTGCCGGTTCACGCGCCCCTCCACCCCCCCATCTCCGCCTAGTCCTCCCAGATCCATTAGCCTCAGCAGAGTCATCAGCCGCCACCACCAGTAACCGGACTCCCAAGGCGTGATATTCCATGCATGCCTTTTAAAAATCAATCTGGATTCACCACCAATGGATTCAAACATCCTGACAGTTGAAGTATTTATCCACTGACCGGCCGTAACATTATAACCACTGACAGGAACCAGTACGAGGTGTTGACGTGACCTCCAAATTCCCAAGATCCCAATGTAATGAAACTATGGGATTCCACCTCGTAACTTCCAGGAGTTTGTAAGGACCTGCTGCTAACGTGGTGGAGGCCGATATCACAGCACATCTTCAGAGGTCTGCTGGAGTCCATGCCAGGACAGGACGGAGTCATTTTTGGTGGCAAAGAGGATCCTATGGCTTCCCGTGTTGTTGTCCATTAGAGGAATCATAATTGGACATCCTGCAGCCAATCAGAATCGAGTATCTTCAACATCATGGTCTGGCCATGTTCCTCCGTTCTACTGTCACTATACCCCTCCCTCCTCACCCTCAGTCCTTCCATCACCTTCTCTCTCTCCCTCTCTCTCTCTCTCTCTGCGGCTCTCCGTTCATTAGCTGAGGGGTAAGTGGGCCTCCTCCTCCTCCTCCTCCTCCTCCTCCTCCTCCTCCTCCCCGGGGAAAGCTATTAAAACATGATAATATGCCTCCACTCCCCTCTCTCTCTTTCTCTCCTTTGCAGGTGATAAATGCTCGGTTGGGGGACGATGATGATGTGGATGATGACAGAGTTAACACTTATTAAAGATTCGCTAAGCTACGACATTTGTTTGCAGGATCGCGGAATGCTAATGAAGCCGTGCTCCTCCGGGGAGAAACGGAGCTCCAGACATAAAGAGGAATGATAATAATCGGCATTTTATGTGCCAGAGACCAAACAAAGAAAATGTTTTTGTGAGGCGTTTCACCGCGGAAAATATGAAACGATTTGTAGCGACATGCCTTTTTAAAAAGAGTAATTATAAGAGAGTGCATTGGGGGAGAACGCCGCGGCGCCTTCTCTCTCTGCAACAGTGGATACAGATGGCAGGGCTGGATATGTAAACAGCACCTTGCACCCCGAGGCCCCATAAATACACAGAAACAGCCCCGCTAAGAAACCGCTCAGGTAATGAGTTAGCAGACAACCAGCCGCTGACGGATGGAGGCGGAGATAAAGGATGAAAAGTCTCCGCCCGTTATTATTCACGTCGCGTGGACGGGAGTACGAACACGACGTGGACACTTATATGAAACACTTATAAGGATATACCACAACTCTACAGACCTGCCGGTCAGCCATAACATTATAACCACCTGTCTAATGTCATATAGGCCAACAAAAAAAAGAAGATTTGATGTCATGGTGTGTTTTGACTGCTTTGTACCCGAACCAGCATCAGGACCCCTCCTTCTCTCTCTTCATCTCCTTCTCTCTCTTCATCTAATTCTCTCTCCTCATCTCCTTTTCTCTCTTCATCTCCTTCTCTCGCTTCATCTCCTTCTCTCTCTTCATCTCCTTCTCTCTGTCTTCCAATCCAAACTTGATCTGCTTGAGGTTTTCCACTGTCGTCTAGTGGTTGCTCATGGAGGAATTTTTTTGGGTCTCTATATAGAATCAGGAATAGAGAGTTTGGCAGAGACTGTTTTACTTCTGGGATCAACATTGATGAGAGACACGCTGATTACTAAAAGAAAGAAAATGTCTGTTAGATGATTATGTTACGGTAACACCGTGAAAGAAAACAATTGATAAAATAACTCTAGATACTAGTGCATCAAATTTAATAGGGAATAACACAAAGTTCTCGTAATTCTACATAGTTCATGTGGGATAGGACCAGGAAGGTTCTCTATTCGGCACAGTTTCATAGACAATGTATCAAAATGTTTCAAACCGTGAGTTAATTTTTATCTTCAGATGGATTCTGGTTGCAAAATACCACCTATGTCCACTAGGGGGCCGTCAATGACTGTGATATAAATCAATGTTTATTTAGAATCTAGCATTGTGTTGATAGAGAAATTGGTAAAAAAAAAAAAAAAACTGGGTAGGAGGCTGATTACGGGCCTAAAGGGTAGAACGGGTTTTGAGAAAATTATATGGGTCATTATTTTGACACATGAATATAGGACTTTTAAAGTTTTACGGAGTTTGCCGAAGTAACCGTCAAGCAATACGTGTTCGCCCATAAGCCTTACCAATGTGTTCTGATATATCGCACCAGAAATCCACACTTCCTGATTCAGCTTAATGATGCTCGATGGGAAATATCCCATTTCCCTTTTCTCACAAGGTTCTCCAGAAGACTTTGGAACCCGGTTGCTTCGTTCAGCCTGCGGATCATGAATAAGGCCCGACTCTTAGTCAGCGTGTCGGTTCATCCCAGCGGTGCTGGACGGAGGGTTGAAGTCAAGGTCAGAGCAGTCTCCCAACTCAAACAGGGAACGCTGTTTATGCATCGTCGGTTGGAAACACCGACTCTTAACATGAACATACCATCACCATTGTGGAAAGGAGGGCACAAAAACTCCGACCCTCACAAGTGAATTTAATGAATATGTCTTGAAAGGGGTGAAATGTCAAAAAGGCTACTAATGACATCCAAAGAGGAAAGAACTCCCAGCTGAGCAGCTGTCGGGCTGACTAGTTGGTTTGACCTTTAAGCATATTTGTAAAGGCAAGGATGAATATTTTGTCTCACAGACACACACACATACACACACTTCACTATTTACTCCCCTGCCTCTCTCTCCTCCCGTTCTCGCCCTCCCTCCCCTGACTAATCATTAGCTGTGGCCGGCCAGACATCAGACAAGGCAGGTTTCATTATTCCATTCATTTCCTATTGCCACCTCATCCCCACTTTCCCTCGCTCTCCATCCTTCCCATCACCTAACTAAGCCCCATCATTAACAAGCAGCCCGGCAGACATCAGACGGAACCGGCTTCGTTAGGGCCGGTACTATCGCGGTCCACGGGGCCTCTCGCCTTTTTTTTCTCTTCCACTGTCTGGTTGGATTTGATTTTCTTTTAGCTGCGGGCGGATAAAGCTCAGCTCGCAGCCGCCGCTGATGAATGGATTCTGCCCCAAACATGGCAGCGTACAGATGTAGCCGTTAACGATCAAAGTTCTCCCTGCCGTAATCATTCGTGGAGCTGAATCTTGCCTCCGAAATACATTGTTAAAGGAGAGTTTAAAGCTGTCATGGAGTGAAGAATTGTTACAAGTACTGCTGGCGGAGCAAATATTGTTCAGGACGTCTTTCCAACTTTTACCACAATCCGACTTTTAATGAAACTGCACAGTTGAGGCTTTCAGCCGGAC
This sequence comes from Lophius americanus, assembly GCA_037951165.1. Classification (NCBI taxonomy): domain Eukaryota; kingdom Metazoa; phylum Chordata; class Actinopteri; order Lophiiformes; family Lophiidae; genus Lophius; species Lophius americanus. Next base: position 901,129 of record JBBDHG010000309.1, read on the forward strand.
CGATGCTGTCGTCAACGGCAAAATGAAAAGTCGCCATTTTTCCTGCGTTGTAATGGTTGCAATTTCCTGCGTTGTTTGAACTCCTCAAATCTAAAGTTATGTCCGCAATATTATTTGTAAAGAATTAAAATAATAGTAAAATATGAACTACTAGAGTGAAATATTAAATATACGCGATGGATCTCCTCGAGTTGATTTATTGGCACCAAATTTGGACATAATCAAACCAACGGTTGAAATATTATGGCCTGAAAATATTTGGAGGCAAAGCTCCCCCTAGAGGTCAAAATATACAACTGACCTTTACCGAAATCAATCCAATTCTTTCTCGCGCTGAAGTCTATATGGGTATAAAATGAAATCATTTTTGAGTTATCGTGCTAACGCATCTAGATATTAAAAGTTTAGATTTTTGAAAGGTCTTACGGTTGGCGCCGCTGCGACGTGATGTTTCTGCAACCACAGCCTGCAACTCCTACTTCTGCAGATATGGGATGAATCTCATGAAAGGGGGGGGAAGGTTCTTCCTCTGCTCAACAAGCTGATCCAATCTTCTCTCTCGGCTCTAAGGCACCGTTATTACATCTCCCACCTCTCTGAACCACCTCTATATCCATGTTGGATATACACGCGGCATGTATGTTTCTATATGTTATATGTTTCTATATGTTTCTGTTTTTGTAATAGTTTCTATGCTTTCCTTTTGTAGAAAAGAGATTTTAACTTCAATGAGAATTTTTACCGTAAAAAAAAAGGACATAATCAATCTTTTAAAAATACGTCAAAACCAACTTTTTTACTTTCCCTTACGGAAAGATATTTTTTTCATTGTTTGTTGTTAGCTACATCTGTAATTTTCCACTCGTGATCCATAGGGACTTGAAAAAGCCTGAGGCTATTTGCAAACTTTGCTTGATTGTATTTCCAAGCTGTATTTATATTTTTTGGGGGGGTTAGGGCATCAAATGAGCGTGAACAACAAAATAAGATTCCTCACTTAGCTTTTAATCAGTTTCGTGGCCTCTAGTCGAGGACGGGTGGCGGAAAAAATATATCTCAATTAAGTCTAAAAGCAGAAAAAGCCGATTGTGTGGGAATCAGCAGGACGAACTTCCTCATCAAATAGTAGTCGGAGTGAGGCGCCGGGGAGGGCGACAGACTGTGTGGGTTGGTGTTTACACAATTAGACCCTGACAGTGAGCGCGCCGCAGAGATACCGGCCGATTTGGCACAGCGTCCTAATTTTGCTGCAGTGTGAAAATAAGCGGCTTAAAAAATATACGAGGTTTTTTTTGCTCTCCGCGGGACGATTCTGTGGAGGGGAGACGGAGACGGAGACGGAGACGGAGACGTCACGCCGAACGGAAGCATTAACGCGGCATTAATGTTAGGAGTTCAGCTCAAACAAACTTTCACTCAGAGACGACGGCGAGTTAGAACACACACGTTCTGGAAGGCAGAGGGAATTAAAGCTGAGGATTATTAAAGCTCTTCTTCTTCTGTCATGTTGGCGGAGCTTACCGCAGTCGTTTAGTCGTCTTTATTGTTTGTAATATTTTCCCGCGGTCTCCACCTCTAGACTTTCAACCGCATTATCCGGTAATTCTCCCCTTAAAGGTTTTTCTATTACATCGAGGGACGACTTTCTTCATCCGCAGACGTCTGGCTCCGTCCGATCATCCATTTTCTTCCACTTATCCGGATCCTAAACGCTAAGACCGGACATCCCTCTCCACAGCAACACTCTCCAGCTTATCCTTGGGGGATCTCGAGGCATTCTCAGGCTAGGTGAGTTATATAATCCCTCCAGCAGGTTCTGGGTCTGCCCCCCCGGGTTTTCTTCCATTTGGACTTGCCTGAAATACCACCAAAGGGAGGCGTCCCAATCAGAAGCCCGAAGCCACAAACGCTTTCGTTTTGAAGACCCCATTTAGTTTAGTGGAGCTAAATTTATTTTTCTCATTAGGTGATGGAGGCCAAGGTTGTCCATTATCTCTGATTCTGGTTTTGATATTCAAGAGCGGCAAAAGCTTAGAATGTATCTCTACTGTTCGCAGATGATGCGGTTCCGTTGGCTTCATCAGTGGTTAGTGGTGAGCATCCCGTACACGTAGACCACGGGTGTCGAGGGCCAAATCCACATCGAGGGCCCGATTACTATAAAATTTTGAATTTACATCTAAAATGAATCAGTTTTTTAATTAAAAATAAATAAAAAAGGGAACTTAAAATAACCCCTTGGTGGCTGGGCGGATATCTTTTCTCTGTCACAATAAAGTAGTTGCTCCTGGTATCTACTCCTGCAGCCAGGAGCAGCAGCACTTCAGAAAAACAGTCTGGTGCAAGAATAACTTCATGTTTTCTTGTTTTTATCGCAAACGCACTGACACGTGTCGAACGGCTGGAGGACGAGAATGAACCTCGCCAGGTAGTTAACCGAGGAGGAGCGGGAGGGTGGGGTGTGCTGGTGCTCTTGGTTGACGTACCGGTTTACCGCAGTGCATTCTGGGATTTGTAGGATCTGTCGTGTTTGCGCTCTGCCAGCATTTCAGTAGTTATAGAAATCAGATTTTACTGGATTAGTGGAAAATTCGTTTTGTTATGGATAATGAGTCTAGTTAGTTGTTAGTTGTTAAATGAGTCTAAATAAAGGTTAATGAGTCTAGTTAGTTGTTAAATGAGTCTAAATAGTGGATAATGAGTCTAGTTAGTTGTTAGTTGTTAAATGAGTCTAAATAGTGGATAATGAGTCAAGTTAGTTGTTAGTTGTTAAATGAGTCTAAATAGTGGATAATGAGTGTTGTTAGTTGATAATGAATCTAGTTAGTAGATAATGTGTCTGTGGCCATGACAGGGGCGGGGAACAGGGGTTGCACAAAGGCACTGACCAGTTAAATTTAATTACATCAAAAATAACCTACATTTTTTTATCAATCAGGGATTTTTCCAGAATCACTGCAGCCCGGTGGTGCTGGTGGTGTTGGTGTCACGGTGGAGGGGGGCTACTGAAAATGATGACAGAAAGTGGGCGTGTCAGGAAAAGCTCTCTAAAAGTGCTTGAAACGTGAAAAAATAATCCTTCTAAGAAGATTTTGTTTCTTCATATTCTCCCGATTTCAACTTTCCACCATTTTTCATGACATTAATTCCAGTTAAACAGTTTTTAAATAATGAGTCCGAGTCCTACCCGACCTCAGAACCATCCATCAGCTCTTTTCCATTCTCCCAATTGTCTCAGTCCATTCCTTTTGGATATTATTAGTTTCACCTTTTCTTCTAGCTACAGCCTTCTTCTCCGGAGCCGGAGGCTCAGAAATGATCCAGGGGGGCTTTGAATGAAAAGTGGGCCGCACACAATCGTCACCTGATGTCACATTGTTCTGGTCCCTGAGCAGCGGAGCAGTCTGTCCTCGCCGTCCGGAGCGGCTCGCTGGTTTCATTCTGCTCCTCTGTGAAGACCAGCTCCCGCGGCACCCGGAGCTCAGATCCATTGTGTAGTTTGGCACCGCAGAGCTTGTCACGCCAGTCAGAACCCACAGTGGTGCCGACGGGTTAATTGGTTCCAGGCCCCGCAGAGCACCTTCAGGCTCAAGTACAGGGAAGAAGAAGATACTGGATGCGGCAAGAGTCAGACTTTATGTGACAACATTACGCGTCACTTCAAACAGAATACTAATTATTATTATTATTACGGCAGGAAAATACCAAAATTATGAAAGAGGCTTTGTTTTGAACCGGTTGTGGGGATATTCACACATTCCACGGCCCGATGGATTCTCCCGCCTTCAAACAAGGTTACGGAACAGAAAAGTATAATCGCTCATTTCATGATGTTAAAGGAACAAAAGTGAAAATTGAAGATGTAGGATTTTTTTTGGGCAGGTTTCAACAAATTCTATTTCATTTTCATTTTAAAACCGTTAGAAATTGAATTTAAGACCGTTTGTGCGCCGGCCATCACGAAGGACGAGAATGACACAAAGAGACTTAGCAAGGCTCAAATTTGTGTGACGCTGCGAAAGCCAATTCAGCTTTGAGATTCCCGGTGAGGTCACACGTCAATCAATCAGACGTTGATGAAGTGGGAGGAGCTTATTTGAGTTGATTAAGAAAACCTCTATCTACCTATCTATCTATCTATCTATCTATCTATCTATCTATCTATCTATCTATCTATCTATCTATCTATCTATCTATCTATCTATCTATCCATCCATCCATCCATCCATCCATCCATCCATCCATCCATCCATCCATCCACCCACCCATCCATCCATCCATCCATCTATCTGCTTAAACATCTTTTTAAGGGGTTAATTATTTTTTATGCGTTGCAGTGGAGCCTAACCCAAAGTAATGAACCCCCCATGACATCACACACCTGTGGCGTGTGATGTCATAATGTCGCTGTTTAATGCGGTGCAGCCGTGGAGGGGGAGCCAGGCGGCACAGCGGAGTTCATCAGTCCGGAGATGAAATGTCAAAAAGGCCTTCAGAGTAATCCCTCAAAAACTCACACTCCACCGTCAGCAGGCCGCCGCGGTCGGCCGGCTCACACGCCGTCGCCGTGAAACGCTCGGCGTGCCGCTGGGAAGCCATGCAGAGAGGACAGGCTGGAGGAAGTGTGCAGAGGAGATGGAGGAAACTGTCGCTGCGGGAGGAGGAGTGGTTTTGCACAGGAACACGTGAAGAACGGGATTCTTGTTCTGGAGAACATGCTGGATTTGGTGCGGTTTGACCCGATGAATCTAGAAGGACACGTTCCTCCAAGAAGGCTCCGTGTTTTTTTTTTTTCTTTTGGCTTCACCTAATTAGAGGTGAAGGCAATCTTTTACATCCCCACCCACCACCTTCATGTATCTCCATCTCTCCCTTGGACGTCTCCAGACCACTTCATCCTACCTTCTTCATTTCCTGAATCAATGGTGAGTCGTTCCAATTCCAATAAATAATCTAAAAAAAAACACTAAAAACTAAAATGTCACTCTTTAGTTCCACTAAAGTGGAACAATCCAAATCTGGCTCTCATACAATAATCATAAAATAGATCATATATTTACGTTTTAATGTCACCAAAAGAAATAAAAAAAACATGGATAAATGTTACACTTGGTGTATAAAACATTATAAATTAACCATAAAATAACAAATTGTTTGGTTTAGAATGTTTTTAAACAGTTAAAAGAAATCATCAGACATCTAAAATTATTTCATGAAGTCATTTTACATTTTATTGAAAATAGTTGATTTTAATGAGATTTGCTGAATAAGCTGATTTTTATATTGTTTGATTCTTTGGTTGTATTCATTCACGTCATTCTGTTTGAGTAAATCCTCACATGCTTTAATTCTGCAAAAATAACTCTACTTATCCTCTGTGACCCCCTTTAACCTGTGTTGACCCACAGGGCTCCATCCTTGGCCCCTTGCTCTTTAGCATATACATGCTGCCACTGGGTCGTACTATAAAGAGGTTGAGTCACAGTTTTCAATAAGAACTAGAAACTCAAAATGACCTCAGCAGGACATGTTGAGCAGGACATTAAAGGGCCAGTCTGGATAATGTGAACCTATGTTGCGAGGCATGAGTCTGGTTCCAGCCCGATTTTCTGACAATCTAGTTGTTGCTGACAGATTCCTTCCGTTGGGCGCGTTCGTGTACACTGTAAAAAAAAAAAAAAGAATTGATAAATGAACTCAAAAAATGACTTGTACTTGTACTTTCATTGATGTCACATGACATGGTTTATTACGCCTCACAGCCAATGTCAGCTGGGATAGGCCGGATGGGATGGATTTGGATGCTGATCTAGACAACAATGTTATGTATTTAAAAACTTTTTCGGGTCATCTTGTTGACAAGTACGCGCACAAACCAGCCAATAATTCGTCACTGTGAAATCGAGACCTCCTTGGCGCCCATTTTGGCTTCTTGTCAGGGGTTGGCAAACTGTTTGGAAGCATTAGAAGCTGGCGTTTTTCTGAATCCAGGGATCTGCTGCGGGGTGGATGGGAAGCTTTGGCGGAACGGTTGTGGCCCCCAGGCTTCCAGTTGGAAGTCAACGGTTCGGAGAATTGTCGTGAATCCAAACCGAAACTGACAGAAGGGCCGGATTGTGAGGGAAAAACCAAGTCCGTTTCTTCAGCAGTGGGGACCCAGTAGGAGATATGTTAGAGTTACAGCTTTTAGCCTCATGGATAATGACACCGCCTGGATGAAAATAAAACAATGACATCATCAGAATCATCTGATTTAGCACACCTCAAAGTCTGGCTCTGGATGAAGGTAAAATTCTAAATCTGGCGATCCAGGAGGCAAGACTAATGTGACATAACTCTATATATATATACATATATATATATATATATATA